>JAOTAV010001054.1:0-10044 GCA_026546445.1 Cyclargus thomasi | reverse complement strand
GGCTTAGGAACAGTAATAGAACGCAAATCTATTACTGTTCCTAAGCCCCCCAACATTATCTGTTTGTCTCTTTATACACCCTAATCTCCGGAACTAGTGAACGGATTCGAATAAATCTTTTTTTATTTAATAGCTATGAAGTCTAGGCAATACATAAGATACTTTTTATGCCTGGAAAAATTAGCTTTACTATTTATGAACATAATTTTTTTTAGATGATCTTTAACAAAAAAGATACATGTAAATAAACCAACAAACGGATTTCTTAAAACTGTAAACACTGTCCCGAAAGTTGAAGCACTTGTTTTAATATTATGTTTTAATTAAATCTGACTATTGATACTTACAAACAATTCCACTGAGAAGTAGGTAGGTTGTATCATGGTCCCATAGTAAGCGAACATAAGTGTTAGGTGAATGAGATACATTGAATATGATATTCTAGATGGTATCTTCCACACTGACATCGACAGAAACCAGTTTACGGGACCTAAAGAAAATAAAACAACTATGAACACTACTTCCAGAATGTAGTTATCTTAAATTATCTTACACAATGAAGAGTAAGGATTATATAATAGAGTAAATTTTTATGTTTGTTACGAAAACTGATTAGATTTCTAAAATTCTTGCACTGTTAGTTTGCTAAATTTAGTGGTGTTCGTTCCACAATGTCAAACTAATACAAAAACACGTCAAGCGGTTTCTGTATAGGGGGGCTAATCGCGGGCCCCTTCCGGCTGGGAGCCCGTGGCATTTTGCCGGCTTGCCACCTTGTAATTACGCCACTGACTACATTATCACATAGTGATATAGGCTATGATAATATCTAGGTAATCGGCCAAATATGAGTTGGACTCACGTACTAAGTGCTATTACTATTTTTACTATACAGGTAGAGTATTATTTTACTTTCAATTAAAGATACTTCTGGGATTCTTAAATGCTCCCGTAGGATATTTTTTTCCACGCGGGCAAATCCACAGGTAAGCACTGTGTGTAAATCAATAAAATATAACGATTTTCCAAAACTGCTAAGTATTGCCTTTCATAAGAGCTAATGTAACATTTTATAAGCTTGGTCATAATGTTTGACATCTAGAAGCTTAAAAGGTATAACTCACCCGCAAATCCGTTCACACAAGCAAATATTATCCATCCTATAGTAACAACCCAAGCGGACCTCTTGAAAGTCAGGAAAAATTGGTTCAGATTATCCGTTATATCGCCGTGGGTGTGGACATGGTCAGAGTATAAAACCAACGCCATCAGGCAGAATGCCACGACTGTTGTGAGGTATCCGTAACGCTAAAAAAAAATAATGAAGAGTATTTAATAGAATTGCGTGTTACTTTACGGAATTCCGTAAGTTAAATTTTAGCAAAATATAATAATATAGCAATATACCGAAATAATGCTAAATAATGCTAAAAATATAGCGTAATAATTCTAAAAAAAATTACAAAAATATTGCTAAGAATCATAATTACTAAATTTTAATGAAGAATAAAAGAAAATCATTAATAAAAAGTAGAAGAGCAACAAAAATGCTCGGCAAGTGATATTATAATCTAAATTCTTACCTTCCGCATCGTCAACTTGTTTTCTCGTCTTAGGTGTAGAAGATATCCATAAATCATGCCTATTAGGAATGGTGGAGCTCTTGTCAGTATGTTCACGTAGTAGTAAATGTAATGATCGGGAGATCCCGACATTAGACCGTTAACGAACACATAACTTGTAGCTCCTACTAAGGATATCAGTAATGTGGAAATTAGAGCCACCCATGCCGCTCTTTTAGCACCAGAAAGCACCCATAGAAGAACAATAGGTGATAATATGTGAAGATGCATGTCGATAGATAAGTACCAAGCTTCTCCTACACACTGAAAAAGAAACAAAAATTATAAACTTAAATAATCTTTAAAAGGTCGCACGACGTCGAATTAACTCTATACAACATATCGCTCTTTCTTATTGAATCCATATTTTTCCTGAGGTAGCTTTTAATCATAGCTTAATTCTATCCTTTTTACCGCAAGAAACTCGAAACGGCGCCGCGCGCTCCTAGCCTCAGTTATATTAACACTATATTATTATAAAATATATAATAATTATGTAGTGTTCATATGACTTAGGAAAATTATAATATGTTTTACTATAAAACTGTGTGGTCGATGACCAATGATATTGAGTGTTATTGTTAGAGTCTAGCAGTTAGAGGAAAAAAAACCTAGGAATTAGGAATGGCAAATTTCGATCAATTTTTCCAGCCCGAGTTAACAAAAAAAAAAACTCTGAATCATTGATTTTTCTAAGTTTTTGGTTGAATTACATTTTAGACCTACATCTTTTCGGTGACGCAGGGTCTTGATATAAATAAGAACTTATTTTAGATGCTAATATAACATTTAACTTTTTTAATTTACGATCCTTACCCCGCCTTGTGGTGTTAAAAAATTTTGCAGGTAGAGCAGCGTGACCCACCAATATGTTCTACAACTTTGCACATCTCTAGCTGGCATCTGCCATACCGCACCATCACCAAGATGGTGATATATGGAAGTTTTGAATAGAATCACTGCAGCCAAAACAGGGAATAGGCGCAAAATGCGATGCAAGTAGAATAAATGCAAGTTCTTTGCTAGCTGTTCTGAAAAATTAAAAAATATATCTTTATTTACACCATAAAATAATTGTATGTATTCGTAGATATTATGTAGTATGTCTAGTATATAATATTTATGTACCTAATTATCCTTAGTTACTACTGTTAAATATACCGTTGTCATAACATTGATTAATATGTTAATATTTTTGTTTTTTTTTTTCAATACATAAAGCGTCTGTTTTTCTTTTGTCCCTGTTACTACCCTATGGTTGACTGGTAGAAAATGCATTATGGCATTAAGTCCGCCATTGTACGTAGTGCATAAAGTATTAAATAATAAAAAAAATGTCTAGTACTTTATGGTAATAATAATTAAAAAACATGCATCAAATGTTAACTTACTTGTAGTAAATTTTTTCGTAGTAGTATAGACTACCAAAAGTCCACTCAGCATAAAGAACGTATCCACCGCTAACGTAGAAGTTTTCATCCATATTGCTCTCAGTGATGAATACCACTTGAATTTAAGATAAATCCAATAAACAACAAATATTTGATAAATTATATAATTAAATCCTAATTTCACTAGACTAAAGATTAGATATAGATCCAATAACAATGTTTTTAATTGTCTAATCAGAAGTTCTAAACGCTATAAAGTTACAGTAGGTAAATAGAGTAAATTTTAAAATGTTCTTACATTGTACATGTCAATTGGATTAGCTGGATAGTAGCTGGCCATCATAAAAGTATGTCCAATGATTACCCAAATAATAGACAAAGCGCGAATACCATCCAAACATTCCAAAGTTCCTGGTCTGGACGCATTAATTTTAATGATTTGACAAGAATTTTTATACAAAGAAAATGCACTAAGTAATTCATTTGCATCCTTTGGATCTAAAAAAAATAATCTGTTATTGTTATATTACAAATAATATAAGAAGAACAATTTCAATTGAACAGTAGTATATGATAATAATAAATGACTTGCGATAAAATAAAAATAACGCAAAAGTCTTTATCAAAATCAATGACAAAGACATTACAAAAACACTAATAAAGATTACCTTTCTTGTAAACGAATGTATGACTAACATCGTAAATCGTACTTAGGATCGTGATTAAGCAAAGCAAAGAGAAGATAACCCTGAAACCAATTAAAGTTACTTAGTAGAACAAAATGCACGTGTAGATAATAAATATACCAATACCAGAAAGTGTGACGTCAGTTGATATTCTTTTTATTCATTTATATTTATTATTTTTATATTGTTAAAAAATATTTTACCATGCAACGTAGTCTGCGGCAACGAATGGCTTGTCATTAGGAAGTCTACAGAATTCTTGTTTAACATTAAGCCCTACATCACTAATGTTAAAAAGTGGATTACTCAGTGCATCTTGTAAAGTACAGGCTGAAGGTAAACATACAGCAACGCGCAAACTTATTTCGAACTCCTCATTTCTACTAAGCCTGAAAAAGGACATAAATATAAAAAACACATTTTTAGTCTATGATAATTAATTATTACGTACGAGTACGTCTAAATTTCCTGTTTGCTGGCAAGAACTATTTTATTTGAATTTATTAATTTAGACATATATTTATTATAAGTTCTATATTAAAAAATGTTGTAAATTTAAACGGACATAAGCTAGTCTTTATAAACATAATACATATATAAAATCAATTGTATTCGATAGTTTCGCTGAAATAATACTGGAACTTGAATTCTCAACACATTTTGGACAAGTAATATATGTTAAAAAAATATAAGTAAATTTAAATCTAAAAATGATATTCACTGTAGAAACACTAGAAATAAGCACAAGTTAGATTTACCAGTGATCAGACTTAGTAAAGTAAGTTAATCTTTAAAGGGTTAATACCTTTTCAATAAAATCCCAGAAAACGTTCAAAATTTTTCTATAAACAAGTTTAAAAAAGTCGTAAAAGAACGTTTGTGTGTTAAAGCTGACTATAAATTAATGATTTTATTAACGACAGCACATCCTGGCATTTTATAAATAAGTTACAGTACATATGTAACATATTGTTTTAACTTACAATTATTTATGTAACTAAAACAATTATTGTTTGTTACATTAGCATTAAGATATAATATTAGTATTTTCTTTCTTTTAAATAGAAAATAACAATATTATATCTTAATTCTAATGTAACAAAGGTAAAAGATGGACCCGTACGACTTTCTTACGCCGGTTCTTCTCGCCGGGTTAGTTGCCGAACCGGTGGTAGGCACCGTAGATTCGACGTTCAGAAAGTGTACCTGAAGTTACTTATTTTGAATAAAACGATTTTGATTTTGACAGCTGAACCGATAAATATCAGTATTTTTTTAATTCTTAGAGTAATTTCTTCTTATATACATAATTGTATGTAATAAACAATAAAACTTACCCATTTCTTAGAATGTTCATTCGTTCTCTGTCTAACAGGAAATCTCTTTCCTTATTTATTTCTTTAATAAGATCATTAAATTCAGTATTCTTATTCAATTCTGTAGTATCAAACGCAAGGTTTGTTATATCATTTTGTATTTGTAAATCAATATTTACTGGAACACTCATCATACAAAACTTTCCTTGGATAGTCATATCTTCTACTGCTTTGTTTATGGCCAGGCATTGCCGGAAGTTTCCAAAATCCATAAAATTCCCTTGCGTTATTCCTCTCGGAAGTCTTATACCGGACTCTAAAACTACAAGCAAAGAATGATGATACTTTAAATTACTAATCAGTGGTTATTTTTGGTGCTTCTTCTTGCCACTTCTTGCTACATACAAACGAGTAAGCGCTGTTGAAATTACATCGAACAAGTTGAATAGATTACAATGTTGCTTAAATTTATAAATATCAGATTTTTAAGTATCAAATTGACATACCTTTGTTTTAAATGCATTATTGCAATAGGAATATCCTAACATGCTATCTTAGAAGTACTTGAGGTAAGATTTTACACATTATTACCGTTGGTTTAGATATCTAATACTTACGCTCTAGCCTCAACATAGTGTCCTCATTGCGTAGATACTCCAATTGTTTTTGACATAATACTGGATCCAGGGTACGCTCAATCAGATCAGTGTCAAAAGCGTCTGATGCATCCACCTGAGAATACCCCTTACAGTGACAATGAGGTAAAATATACAAAACACTTAGAAATATTATAGAATACCGAAAACCCATGTTTACAACGTAACCCTATGGGCGAAACGATAGCACTAATCTTTAGTACGAAATCACGGATTTATAACATATCCAATAGAAGATAACATTAATTAAAGGCCTTTCGATTAAATCTAATAGATAAGAGTGTTATTCATATAAATTTGGAGTTCAGTAAGAAGAACAGAAAACTATATTGTTTTATGTAAACATCATGCAAATTCAAAAAGTATAATGTCACTGCAATGAATGTAATTAAAAAATATTCAAGAAAGTCGGATAACATATTATAATAGATATCTTAGACATTTTGGATTAAGATGATCTAATGATGGAGCTAGAAGATAATCAGGAAATCCGCAATGTACCGGTACAACCACAACTTGGTTGCGTTCATTAGATTCATTAAAATTTTTAACCGACTTCCACAGCAAAAAATGATAGATGAACTGTAAAGTTACAAAGAATATTTTTTTTAATAATTTAATAATTCATTTTAAACCTATATTATGGTTTTATACGCGTATATAAGTATATTTTAAAGGACGATTTTTTTTCTTTCATCCATTTACAGTCTTTATTTTTTACCCAGCAGCTCCTAAGGGTTATGTTTTCGAGTGTATGTATGTATGTATGTATGTATGTATGTATGTAGATTTCTTTGTTCCCTGCAACAGCTTTTAGAACTTGACGGACTTTGGTCTATGAGGCATCGTTAAAATCGTCTTGATGAAGTGAAAGCCCTAGCGGAAGAAGCGGATAATTAACATTTTACAACATTTTCCCAAAAATTTTGCGATTTCATTATCTAGCATGTCTATTTAGCTATACATTTAATCCATACTATTTTAATTTCATACAATTTTTCCGGTCCTATACCGTCCATTTACCCAAAAAATGAAAAACTGTCCTGCAATACCTTTTCCGTGGCAAAACACATATTTTTGTAATATGAAGTAAAATTGTAATTACATGATACGGAACGAGTAATTATATTTTAATAGCTTGTCCAAGATAGCAATACTTACAGGTGTTATTTGTTTTTCCTGTTATGGACAGGAATTATACCCATCCGCGTAATGAATATCATATGAAATATCATACAATTTATGTATGTAATCGGCGTGCATGGCATATTATTTATTGTTCGATTACGTCATAATTTCAACCTCGTACATTAAACTTTATTCCCTCATATATGCATTTTTTTTTCAAAATTGTACGAAATTTTTTCTAGTAATAATAAAAGTGTCAAAGTGTAAGTTAGATTTTCCGTATTAAAGTAGTAAGTAATGATAAAATCTGTCAAAATAATAAAAAAATATATTTTTAGAAAACTAAACCGACTTCAAATCTGTACGTACATAACTTTATTACCGTCTAAAACCGAATAAATGCGACGAGTGGAGGGGAGTGAGAAAGACACAAAAGATACAAAAGTATACATTATGTAGCTTTCTTCGCCAAAATTTGTCCATATTTTAATGAAAATTGAGAGTGGTATACCTTTTAGGTCGTTAATTGAAATAAAGTCAAAATCATGATTTTTTAAATCAGGTCTTTGTGTATTCCTTAATGATGAACGCGCATCTATCGGAGCTGAAGGTTCCTTCGGCTCTAAAGTCGTTTTTTTTTGACTTTGTCATCAAACGATTCGGACGAATCGGGCTGTTCGGAGCGGACTAGCTAACGAGGTTCCATAACATTTCTTCTGTAGAATTGTAAAATTGGTTTGGTCGCCGCATTTGGCGCGTTCCGTTCTGACTTGTTAGAATGTGCGTTTACCGTAAGTTTAATATAGTACCTACAACAACAAAAAATAAAGTAGCTTTCCGAAGATATCCATATATTGACATACAACATACATACTTTTTAACACTTCGAAATCCATGCGATCAAAATTGTTTAAATGGAATTTTGAAACATTGGTTTTTAATTTGACATTTATTAAAATGTCAAGAATACCCGCCAGAAAGGCGCTAGAAAAGGACTGCGAATCTTGATTAGTTATACACTGTTTAAATATTTTTATGTATACGGAGGTAAGTACTAAGTATTAATCAAAATGTAAGACGGCCCCTAAAAAATATTAGTTAAGTAAATTTACTTGTGTTCAAATTCTCAACTCTTCATAATCTTTAATGCTTACACACACATATATGTAGATGACGTTTTTGAGGACGGTGAGCACAGCCCTTAATAGATAACAACGTCAAGAATGATTATTATTATGTGAATCGATGAATGCTAAGATAGTTTAGATACCAACGTGTTTAGAATTTTTGTTATAGTAAATGAAAAACAATGTTTCTAGAATGTAATTAGCCTCATGTTCTTGATGTTGGTGTTTTCTATTGATTTTTTTTAGTAATGGGACTCGAATCACGTTTGATTCGAATCATGACCGTTAAAGCTCGATTCGTTTTTTTTCTTCCACTTCCTTTTTTTTATTTATTAGAAACATTCATTTTATTAGAAACAGTCTAATTGCTTCAAGCAACATCGATTTTAATACTTGGATACGGATAAACGACTGGTTTTCACAGTTAGTTTTTTGATGCCATACTAAATGCATGAACCACCATTCTAAAATATTTAGGCAAATGCTATTTGCCTGAAGTGTCTACATCATAAAAAAGATGAAGATGAAAATGCATAAGTCCAATATCGTGTTAGGAAATGGACTGTTTTTAAATGACATTTAATTGGTTTGTATTTTACAAGTTGTCGTTTAAGTTTACTTATTTTTGGTGTATTTTGAAATTTGTCATAGTTAAAAAAAGATATGGGATGCAAAATAAAACTGTTTATTTGGTAAAATAGCTTTTAATAGACATTAAGTATTATAAATAAACTAAATCAATTTTTAAGTTACATTTGAGATAAGACACAGTACGCAAAAGCTTCTTTTTAACCGACTTCCGAAAAGGACATGTTTTTATTTTTTATATAGAAATCGGATGCAATGAAAATGCTTGAAACGACATGGGCATTTGATATAAAAACAGACTAAATGCTTAAACGACATCTTTGATGTTTTCGAGTTGAGGGAAAACGCTTTAACCGGCAACACCTATAAAATTTAGAAACAGTATAAATTAAAGCGCCCAATGCTTAAGAAGTAACAATAACATTTTTTTTCTATACTTGATGTTACTTTGCAAGTTTTCTCACACCTTGTTATAATCCTACTAAACGCGATGAGTCACATGTCTCGCCCTTTTTTTTTTTCGAATCGGCATACGCTACCGGTCCCTGATAGAGGCCCGTTTTAGTTTCATCGGTGAAGTAACTGATGTTCAGCAATGGTTCGAAGAAATGTATACTTAATTTTATTTTTTTTCGAAAGGGTCTAAGCTACTGGTCTGGTTGAGACCTAGGTAGTTTATCGTGGCTACAGCTAGTCTTGTGCTAGTTGGTTTGATATTCTTAATACAAAAGTTGAGTAATAAATATGGATCACGTCATGCAAACGATATAGCGATGTAGAGTTACTGCAGCGCCATCTAGTTAAAAGAAACTGGTTAAAACCGTTTGTTGCATGAGCCTGATGCCATTGAGCCCTGTGCAGCGCCACCGCCTATGCCGATGACCAATCAATATTAATGTAATTTGAGCAGTAGCACATTATGATAATGCTTTCAGTTCTTAAAACAATACCGAAAACTGGAAAATCGCATTTAACATAGTACCAAATCTTACTTTTTGGTAGCATTTGCCTGACGCTTCCAAGGAAACCAAAATCACAATATTATATTTTCATACAAATTTCGAGTTTCCTCGATTACTCATATATACTGATGGGATCCATGTTCACAAAAGTGGTGACCTGAATCATCACCACAACCAAACACAGTACCAAATTGGAATATTATCATGTAAAACAAAAACAAAGTTTACTAAACTGAACTTTGAACATACAAATATTAAAAAAATATATCCACAGCCTCCTCGTTTTTGGAGGTCGTTAAAAAAGCGCTAGAACGAGCTCGTTTTGAAAATAACACTATTCAACAAAATAATTTATTATAGGGCTCTCGATTAAAGGGGTGGAATTTATTACAACCAAAAACAAAAGTATGTTACTTTCGAAATCCAGATGAAACGCTAAAAGTTTTTTTTTACAAGATGATCAGTTGGTGTATTGTAATAATGTCTGTGGTCTAATGATCGCTTTGGGTATAGAATATAAAGCAGAAGAATGGCGTTTATTTATAGATGGATCAAAAGTAAGTTTAAA
>JAOTAV010001053.1:0-10045 GCA_026546445.1 Cyclargus thomasi | reverse complement strand
ATAAAATTTAAAATATAAAATATATTTTATTTTATAATTTATGTGCAGAAAATGGACAACCAGGATTCGATAATAAACTTAAAAAGACTAAAAACAGAGACTGAACTGCTTTTAGAAGAATTAAAAACATTAAATGATGAATTGGACAGATGCACAAACATAACAGATAGTTTCTGCTCAGTCTCTGATAGAATTAGTGATGCATTTAAGCTGTACAATGATATTTTAAAAGAGGTGGCAAATATGAGAAATAAAAATGAATAAATTTAAAATGCTTTATTTATTTCATAAATAATCCTGGTAACTTTCTATTGATTCTTTAAATTCAATTTTGTTTAACTGAGGGTTATTTTTTATCATTTTTAAAGAATATTTTATTAATTCTTTTATCCAATCAGGTTCACTCAAAATAATATTTAAAAAAGCACTTGTTTCTTCTAACAAATATAAATTAAGAATATCACTTTGTTCTATAAAAAACAAATATAAATATTTAAGAAAAAGATTATGTGTTAATCTATCTTTAATATTAAGAAATCTTATTTTAATAATCTCTATTAATATTAATATTTTGTTTACTAAATCATTAAAGAAATCTTTTTTTTCTAAAAAAAGATTTGATTTGGTATTTGATAAATGATCTTTTTTAGAGATTTTTATTTTGTAAACACTGTTTAGCAATGTGTATTTTAAAATTATAAATATATTTTTGGTTGGGTCAGTGTTTATTTTTTTATTTTCTAGCTCTTCTGATGATATTAATAAAAATTTAAATAATGAATTTGTCAATATTTCTTTTGAAATTAGTGATGCAAAATATATGAATAACATTATGGTTGTGGTTTGGGTCTTTTTTTTAATTAAAAAAGGAGTAATTTACTGAAGCAAAAATTGATCAAATGTCAAAATTTATATTCTTTTTAAGGAAATTTCCCTTTTTTTTAAAAATTTGAAAAAAAAATATGAACCAATTAACATTTAAATTTCTATAATTTTATAAAATAAAATTATGTTTAAAGTAAAAAAGGCTATTATTTTTTTATGAATAATTTCAAAATTTATAAAAAAAATTATATTTATTGTTTAGAAAATATTCAATCAATTGTGAAACATAATCCATAATTTAGCAAACAAATAATCTTAAAAGGATTTTTTATAATTAAATAGATTGTATTGATTATAATGAGTTTATAATTGAAGTTTTCATAACAAGTTTTGTGTTTTACTGTTAAAAAAATAAACAGAAAATTTTATATATTTATTACAAATACAAAAATTTCTACAAAGTGCAAATAAAATTTAAGAAAAGAAAATACTAATTTATATCTCCATATTAATAAAAATGTCTTATAACTGTAAAATATTTCTTAGTTTAGAAAATAATTTGATATAAAAATAAAGGTTAATAAAGAATTATTGATGCTTTACTTTTTTTTTTATATCTATAAATTTAAAAAAAAATTTTTTATTATGAAATATTTAATGATGTTCTTCAAAGTTTACTTAATTTAAAGGTTTAGGCATATGTTTTACAACTCTCGAAAATATTTGGTATATATTTTAAAATTTAAGTAGATTAAAAAAATAAAATTTAGTTAAAATTAACACTGATTTTAGTTGATATTTTATTTTTTTGTAGCTTAGGTATGCTAATTATACATGAATTTTTTTTTGCTATATCTTCTATATAATATATTAATACCTATTTATAGAAACTATATGATAAAATATGTATATATTTAATCAGGTATAGCTCATGATACTCTGAGTCTTTCAACTGTTTAAAACAATCTTATGCATTTTTCTGACTGTCTAAGTCTAGCTTACCTTGCTGACTTTGATTAAAAAATAAATAATAATGAGTCATACAAAATAAAAATTTGTATTTCATGAATGTGCACTTTTGGAATTAATTTTTTATCTCGAATAATAAACAAAATCTAACTGTTAAAAATTAAACGAACTAACAATTCGATATTTTTAAATCACTAAATTTTATGAATTATAATGTATTGTTTTTACTATCTTTAATTACGCTGCGATGATAGATATTCTTTTAGTATAACATAATATGAAAATGTAACTATAGAATCTAACAAGTTGTTTGGTACGACTGTTTCAGATGACATAATAATTATATGATGTAATATTTTTAAATCAAGTCGAATTAATTTTAATTTTATATTTGAGAAATATGTTAGAGAATTAAATATTATGATAGTTGGTAGTATTATTTTCATTGACTAATATGATAAACTCCATCAATTTTGAATATAAGCATCTTTTACCAAATCTCTTAAAAAAATAGTGAATGCTAGAAAATTCAAGAATAATGCTCCTAAAACTAATGTTTTTCAAAAGTATCTTTTTAATTAAAGTGTCTAAAATAAACGTGCAATGGAGAACTACTAAAAAGATTAATTTTATTCCTTTTAAAGCAAAAGGGCTTTATAAAAAAATTATTTTAGCTAAAAATAATATTTTTATGCGTTTACAATTTATTAATACCGGGTTATTACTTATATTTTGGTATAAAATTAAAACAATTTACTCTTTAGATGTTAAAAATAAAAAAATTCAATGAAAACACTTAACAAAAATAGTTGTTAATGTCGTTAAAAACTAACTTAATACCATAATTGTTTATTCTTGCTTGTCATACCCTACCGCTGATATCCAACACCTTAGGCACTTTCAATAGAAATAAGATAGTGACTTACAAGTTTATTGATTATTTTTTAAATCTTGTAACTCGTTAAAAAATGAGTTATTTATTTTTCTTTGATTTTGCTTAAACATTTTTTACTGATTTTTAATCTTATTAGTTCGTACACATATTATTTTTGACCTTCTTCCTTTTTTTAACTCTATCTCCTTTTACACTCTTTTTCAAATCTCTTATTTCAGAAATAAAAATCATAATCTCGTAAACAGATGTCCAAGCTTTTTACAATGATAATTAATAACTTTAATAAAAAATAATTATTATTGAATTTATTAGGTATTTATTTAAAATAAAAATTAATAAAAAAATAATGAAAAGTAACTTAGAAGAATTAATAAACTCATCAAAACAAAGAATGGACAAAGAAATCATCAAAACAAAACTTATGGAGCTAAAAAATGAAATCAATCAACTCAAATCTACTTATGACTCACTAGAATCACAGTTAAAATCAATAAAAAAAGATAACTTGGAGAAAGAAGCAAAGTTAAAAGAGCTATTACTCGAATCAAAGAAAATAGAACAAGACTTTGCAAGGGTATCAGAAAACAGGTTAGCCCAGACTATGAATTTGATAAAACACGACGAAGAAATCTTTTTGATCCAAGAAGAAATAAAAAAAATGTCTGAGATGATTGAACATAAGTCAAAAATACTTAACCAAGGATTTTTACCTAACAAAGATTCTTTATTTTTAGAGGTTGTTAAAGGATTTGGGGTTGAGTTTGTAGAAAAGGATGAGAAAAAAATTTTGATAAAAAATAGAACCAAAAAAAATATTGAAAGCCTTTTTTTAGAAGAAAATGATGTTGAAAAAACAAAAGAAAAAATTTGGGAATTAATTTGATTAAATATTAAAAAAACACATTAATTTTCTTTTATTTTTTCAGACTAAAAGATGAAGAAAACTTAGAAAGTAACCCAGAAATACCTTTCTTAGAGGATGGTTCTAATTCATAATCAATAAACTCATATGCTAAATCATAAAAGACTGGTAAAAATGGAAGATTAATCTTGGATTCTTCTACCTGAATATTTTTTTCTAATTGTTGCATTAATTTACTTTTTACTTTTTTAACATCAAATTTGATTTCTTTCTTTGATTGTTCAATAAACTCAGAAATTTCTTCAAAATTTGTTGGTGTTTTAAATTCAAAAATTTCTTTTTCATTTTCAAAATTTCCTTCATTTCTTTCTTCTAAATTTTTTAAAAAATAAAATAAATTTTGGGTGTCTTTGTAAAATAAATCAATAAATTCTGAAGAAATGTAATTTTTTTGAGAAAATAAAAGAAATTCTTTTAAAATTAAAAATAATTGTTTTGATTTTTCTTTTATATTTTTTAGTTTGACAGTGTTTGATTTTTTTATTAATTTTATCAAATTTTCTTTTCTGAAATGTATTTTTAATATAAAATTTTTTAAAAGAGAATCAAAGTCATTTCCTTTTACCTCTTTAATTTTGTAAGAAAAGAAATCTTCTTTTTCTTTTAAAGTGTTAAATTGTAATTCAATATCATTCCACATTCCTTTTTCTTTGCTTGGCTTTAATGATGGTTCATTCAATTTATTAGCATCTAAATCTAAAAAATAATCAATTTCTTGTAAGAAAATAGGATTTTCTTCAAAAAAAATTCTACTTTTTACTAATTCTTCCTTTGATTCTCTAAAATTTTTACTTAAAAAATATGCCATTCCTTTGTAATAAAATTTTAACCCATTTTCAAAATTTTCAGCAAATTTTATTATTTTTTCAATTAATTTTCTTTTTAATTTCTTATTTTTTTCTAAATAGCACCTAGAAAGAAAATTTTCACATTTCAATATTTTAGTAAAACTTTCGTTATTTGTTTTGTTAAAGTATTTTATTTGATTTTTTGTGTGTTTAGAATATTTTTTAAAATCTTTTGTGTTGTAACCAAACAGTTCTCTTGAGTGTTCTAATTTATGCAATTGGTCCATTGAGGATAAAAAATATATTTTTATTTTAAAAAATTAAATAAATAATTTTATAAAGGAAAAATATTAGTCAGATTAAAATGAAATTTGAATGTAAGCCAAAATTAAAAATAACATAATTTTATCGTTTTTTATGAAATTTTGAAATAAAAAAAATATATTTCATAATAAATTAAATCAAACTCACAATAAAAAAATAAATTTACACTTCAAAACACAAAAAGAAAAAATATAATAATAAAAATAAATAATTTTATAATCAAAATTTCAAAGCTTGAGCTGCTTTATAAGTTAATCTCACCCTGATTTTTTCAAAAATATGTTTATATTAAAAAAAGTTACTCAAAGCACATTATATTTAATAATTCCAGGCTAAATGCTTGTCTCTAAAAAGATTAATCAATCAGAAAATTTAACTATATTATTGTAATTACAATATTGCTTCCAATATGTTGTCATTGCTATTGAATTATTTGAATAACATATAAGTAATAGAATATTCATTTACGAAAAGACTTTTAACACAAACATTCTATTTTTAAAACAAATCCCAAGATTAAACAAACACGTAGGCTTACAAAATTTATTTTTTCTATTATATCATTGTTTATCCTCAAAAGAATAATAGAAAAAAATTAAGAAGTTTTTGATTCTTTTATTAAAAATTGTATCTGACACAAATATTAAGCATTTTGCTTGTTTTGAAATTTGTATAAACTCGAAATAAAGTTTATATGTTCATTTATTAATTATAATTGTTTTATTCAATTTGGTTTAGTTTTAATGCTTTAGTAATATTTCACAATATTTTATTAGTGTTAAAGCTTATATTTAAATGTTAAATTTTATTATTTTATATGGAAATTATTATTTGGAATATTTAAATATTTTACATAAAATGTATGTAACCAAAGCCTACAAAGTAAGGTAGACTTAGGCAGTCAATAGAGTTAAAAGGGTTGGTTTAGAGTGTAAAAAGCCTTTTATATCTAAAAACTTAAGAACATTTTTAAATGATATAGTAATTTACTAATCTTAAATAGGCTGTTTTAAGACATATTAGTAGATATTTAAAGTTCCTATTAGAATTTCCTGCTCCTAAGCAGTAAAAATACATTTGATGAAACAAATCATGAGTTGTTAATATATCAATCAACGCAGGCAATTTTTATACAATAAGATGATATTTTTACTGTTTGGCATGTCTGAATAACAAAAAAATGTAATTAAGTTTTTACTTAAAAGTTTACAAACTTTAAATATAAAATATATGGGCGGTTGTGTTGTAGATCAACCCAAGAATTTAAAAGATACTAAAGACCGGTCTGTTAGTTCGAAAGAGCGATTCTTAAAAGGATAAATAGGTGTTTGAACTCTTACCCATGCGAAGAGAATTAAATAGAAATTATGGATCAATTTTTACAAATTTTTTAAAGAATAACTTAGGAGCCGTGAGCTACCACAGGTTGGATCTTCTTTTTCGAAATGCCTCATTTAACAATATGGTAGAAATTTCAATTCAAATATTTTTGATGTTTAAAGAATAATATTTAGTATTTACATAGTTTTGTTTTTCGATTTAATAATTCATAAGAAAATTTACTCCTTTTTGGTGTTTAAAAGATATTTTAGGTTCTAAGACCTAAAATTATAGTAAAAATACAAAGTATTTTAAATATATCTTCAGGTTTAACAAACTTATACAAAAAAACAAGTTAAGTAAAAGTTTAATTTTATAGTACCCACGTTCAAGTGCTCATATAATATTTACTTTTTCTTTTTTAATTTATGTATCAAGAGAACGCTTCAATCTTTAAAAATACAGGAATGTAAATTTCTTGTATAAATAAATTCATTAAAGTTTATTGTATTGTTAATTAGAGTCTTTAACCTCCTAAAACAATTTGAATACATTTACACAATTTGAGTTTCTATTTTTTTTTCTCCGAAAAATTACTCTAATTTTTATATATAACCGATAGATTTTTTATCTTAAAATTTTCATTTCGTTTTCAGAAAGACTTTACCATAGTAATATAACAATAAAAATAGTTATTTTAAATTACATTATTTAAGTTACTGTATCAAATAATTTTTGTTGATTTAAGGGTGTAACCTTATAAAAATTAAAGATCGTGAAGAACGTAATTATAATTTTTCTAAAAATCTAAAAAACATCATAATAACATTAATGAATATTTTTAATTATCTTTACTGAATAACATTGATGAAATAATTTCACAATCCATCCAATTAGAATAAGTAAACAACCTACTTTTAAAATGTTCTTCCCAGCTGTAATTTTCATACGATTTAAGTAAACTTAGTAAATTATTATGAATTAAATAACATGGAAACATGTTACCAATATAATTTCTGGTATCTTTCAAAGCTAAATGTTTGAACAAAAGACAAAATCTTAATTTTACCAATGAAGTTAGGCTTTCTTGTGTAGAATCAACCATTCGGGCTACGATATTATTTTGATCGCAAAAATATTGCAGATCAAAAAAGAAATTTATTTCGTTTTGTATAAATTTCATAAAAAGTGGACTAAAATCCGAATAGAAAGTAAGCACATAACCTTGCATGAAACTGTAATCATCATAATTGAACTTAGTAGAAAAACTATAAAATCTTTCAAATTTTTCTTGAAATTCTCCATAGAATCGTCTCTTTTTAGCTTTATAAATATTTGCACAATCTTCATCATAGTCTTCAGAAGTTTTAATTTCAATCCACTTGAGAAAATCACTTTTATTCGATCTTTCTAACTTCTCAGAAATAAATTCCTCAAGTTTTTTAGAAATTAACATTTTAAAACTATCATTATTTTCCAATTTTTTAAAATTTTCTAAAGTGTCGCAGAATTCTAATAACTTTTCATCAGAGTAGTTTTCTACAAGTGCTTTTAATAAACTTTGAATAGACTTAATCATCTCAGCTCTGATCAAATTATTGTGTATTTTTTCAAAATAATTGTTCTTTTCAGCAGAAACAACAGAAAACTTTTGAAATATTTCATTTTGGTGATTAATTAACAGTTCTAATTGTATACAAGCTAAGCTTTTTATGTTATTAGTCCTTAAAATGTAATTACATAATAATTTATGGGTAAGTTTAACTATTCTGAAATACAAAGTCATACAAAGCATATTATGAACTTGAAGAGGATCAGAAAAGGAATCATTGTATTTTTGCTGTATATGACTACTTTTTAAAGAAACTACTAAGCCGAAGTATTTTATCGTTTCTCTAAGTTTTGGAAGTAGAGTGTCTGTGATTAAGTATTCAGAAGTAAACCTATCCAAGACAAATGTTATTTCTCCCGCATTTTTGTAATTTTCCAACAAATTTGGCATTGTCGTCACTTTTTTTAAAAAAAATTCTTTGATTTCTATGTCATCTAAACTGTTTGTATCAAACAATTTATGTTTGTTTTTATTTAAAAATTGTGCCAATTGTTCTAAGTTATCCTCAGTTAAATCACAAAAAATTGTCTCATAAACATTTTCACAAAATGATTCATTCTTAAAAAGATATTTCTCAAGACTTTCTTTTATAAATTTATTGTGTAGCTCGAGTGTTTTTAATAAATTTTTGTTTTCTCGAATGTTTAATGATGTGTACAATTTGAAAACGAATTCATGTATTGTTATTTTCTCTTCTGTTTTTTCACTTCTTTGTGATCCTAAAACCAATGCTATCAACATAAAAATTGAAGAAATCAGATTCATACCCTCTGTTTTTGTTTTATTAAATATTTTAATTTTTTGAGTGATGAGTACCTAAATTAATCAAATTAATCAAAAAATTTTTAACAAATTTACCAAAACTCTTTTGTGCATGTAAACTTAAATTTTAAGGCATGAAAAAGTTTTAAAAAATTTTAGGTGCAAATTTCTTAAATTTGATTTAAGATATTCTTTGTGGAAATTTAAAATTGACTTAACTAATATAAAAATTTAAGAAATTTACTTAATTAATATTAAAATATAGAAAATTTAGAGAATAAATAAAACTTTGGTTAAGTTTAATCTTTAATTAAAAAGTAACCACTATTTTAGTTCATAGTTTTATTAAGGAAAGAACGTAGTATTATAGAGTAGATCGCTTTAAAACCTTACATTATTCATAAGAATTTGGGAATAAAAGAGGAAATTCTAGTTTAAATACGAAGGTTTATCATTAACATTCAAATGATAAATATAATGTTAGATATAACATGTTTGTGTTTATATTCCATAAAAATCACCAAAGAATGTTTTTTAGTTTTTTTAAATTACAAAACTATGTTTTATCTTAAAAGTCTTAAATAAATTATTATTTAATGAGAATATTATACAATAAAAGTGTATTTTATATTTTTCTTAACAACCATTCATATTCTATTTAAAAAAATTTTATGGCACAGCCTAAAAAAATAACCATTTTTTATTATGAAAGATAATTAAACAATAAATAACAATCAGGCATTTTTAATAAATTAATTTGTTGATCAAAAATATAAAATTAGTATTTTTAGTATTTAAGTGTATTGTTTGTTTACGCTATTGTTTTACAAAATTAAAAAATATTATAGAATATATTTTTTTCAGAAAAATCTATTTCATAGTAACTTCTATATTCATAAATCTTGATTACATGCAAATATCAATAAACAATTTAAACTTTTAAAATAATGATGTAAATGAAATTATTATTTTGTTTATTTTTTCTTTTAAAGATTCTTTGCTTAAAAGAATTAAAAGTAATCATTATATCAACATGAAAGAACTAACAGGAAAAAGTCGCAAAAGTGAAAATTGAATTAGAAACTATATTTTAGAACTTTTAGGATTACATGTAATCTCCTGTCGCTTTGAAAAATATCATATGTAGTACTACATTGGCCCCTTTTTCTATATCTGCGCTAAGTAATTCTGTATTATAAAGTAAAAGCGGAGGAATATTTTTCTTGTCGTATTTTTTAAATTTTTTTCGGAAATTAATATTCATTTAAAATTACATCTTTTTTACTTTTCAATTTGACAAATATCTTTCAAAATTAATTGGTTATTCTATTGGTTGAAAGGATGAATTGAGCATTATCACTAAAATCAACAGTTATAAAATCACATAGGAATTAGGATTTACAATAAGAAAAATGAAAAAGGACTTAGCTCTTTAAATTTTTATCACTAAAAAGCTAAAACTTTGTAATTATGATTCCCTTTTATTTTACTTTACTTTCATTTTATAAAACTAAATTATTTTTAAAAGGGTGAGAATTATTTTCATGTTTTATAAAAATTTACATATTCACCGTCGTCAGCTCTAATTCTTATTTTCTTGTTAAGTCCTTTAAAATATAATTGCTACC
>JAOTAV010001052.1:0-10045 GCA_026546445.1 Cyclargus thomasi | reverse complement strand
GTCTGGTGCCTGTATCACAAGTCCCTCGGGTACTTAGCACGGGGCCAGACTGACGTCGTGTAAAGCGTCCATAGATAAAAAAAAAGTAGTTCTTTTAATTTGAGTAATATTTGGGGGGTCTATAGCTTTGGAGGAATTGACACACTATTTGTAAGGACTGTATGTCCGAATATTTCAAATTAACTGTCTCGAGTGCTTTAATCGGAAAATACTATGCATAAAATCTAAATAAGTACCTCAAGGGCCGCATTTTTTTATTTATTAGTACCTTTTGGCTACGGCTTCTCTCACGTAAAAAGTAGCCTATATTACTATTCAACTTAAGAAGTTTTAGGAGTATTTACTAGGATTTAAAATTATCATTTTTTATTATCTTAGTCCGGATGCCAATGTCAACATCTACCTGGATGATGAATTTCAGTTCGACCCATCGAGTAGTTTAAGCTGTGCGTTGGTTGATGTCTATGTCAGTCACCAGTCCTTTGAGTTTTACATATTTAGATTTCATTAAAGTTGGTTAAGTAGTTTTGGCATGGCTAAACAAACTTTCACCCTCATTATATTTATTTTCTCAATAAGATGCTTATCCTGTTACAACGAATAAATTCATCAATTATTGAGAAATTTGCTTTCGATTTCTAAGAATTAAATACATAATTAATCAAATTAATTACAGTGTTGACCTACGCACAAAACAAATAATCGATTCCCTCATTAAAATGTACTAAAAGTTTGGAATCCCATCGTTTCAATAAAGTAGCCTGCAAAAGTTCAGCGAACAGAAAGTCCGGCAAAGATTTCAGGGCGTGAATTAGGGCTGCTAATAAAATTTACCTGATTTTAAGTTGCGATATTAAAAAAGTAATGATCTTACGTGTTATGTGACGTTAGTTAAATTGAAATAATGTATATTTAATTTAGCCGTTCATGTTATTATAAATGTGTGCTTTTTTTAAAAAAAATTACGAAATAAATACGAAATTCATTCTAGGTAACGAAAGATCGTATATCATGATTTTTTTTTTCCAGATATATGTTACATAAAAATATATAGATAAAGAAATAATAAAAAAATCAACACGATATAATAACCGAATAAATCTCATATTGAGGTATCCTGAACATTAAAGCTTACTTAAAATAAAGACTAAATTTTAGAAAATAAATTAATACGAAAAGTGACAGCCCTAGTCAAAATGCTTACAAGAGCAATTGGAACGGGGCGATTTGAGCGGAACAATTCCACCTCAGCTAATCGAAGAGCTAATCTTTTAGATCAGTTTTATAATGTCGGAACTCCTATTAGATTCCGAGGTTCCACGTTCAAATATAGCTTGGGTAAGGAATAATTTGTAGGCAACTGATACATTTTTATTCATTGAACTAGATGAAGCCCGCAATCCCGTTGTCCAAAAATTCATTTTTCTGCAACCGTACATTTTCCCAGGATAATCAGCAACTTATGTCCTTCTTGGGGACTCGATGCTTCTCCATACCAAATTTCAACAGAATCGGTTCAGCGGTTTGGGCGTCAAGAGGTTGTTACCTCCTTCAGATGTTACAAATGAAAAATGTGTCTGTCAGACGGACAGACGCACATTTGTACTATATAATATTAGTATGGAAGTATTAATATCGATATTCCTTTTTCTTCTTCTTAGGATCGGCTCTCCTAGTACATCTGCGCTAAGAAATTCTGTCTTGGGATATTGATAAAAAACACGATATTCCAACAATTTTATTTACTTTAAACTGCACCAACCTTAAGATACTCATTTCCGAAGTGGACTACGAAAGGAGCATGACCACAAAACTAGAGAGCCCAGAACTCGTTCAAAAGAGACCTCACCTTTTTCTAGTTCTAATTTTAATATTGATTGTTATGAATTGTAAATTGGGTTTCAGTTTATAAATCTTGGGTTCAAGTTCTATATTTCTCCTCATATATTTAAAAGTCTTTTGTTGTTATTTGTTTAATCTTAAATTGGAGTAGTATTTTTAAACAAATTTTGTTGTAAATGCATTTGATTGAAACGAATATGTTTTTGATTTTGAGATCTGTTTTTTATTTTAGGCCATATCGTTATCAGTTAAGCGAAGTGTAAAAAGTAACATGATCGTATTCCATAAAAAAGTTGGTATGATTGGCATATAAAAATAATACACCGTCAAAACCACATAAAACCCATCTCGTACTTCCGGATGTTCCCTTTAAAATATGAAATTGATCGAAAAACGCGAAAGATTATTGGGGGATTGAACCTTTCTGTGACCTATTTTTAACGGATTATATAATACTAGAAGTCGTGGTGGAACCGTATATGTTGCCGCGGGAGAGCCATGTTCGGCACGAATAGGCCGGCTCAACTGGAGTGATAAGGCGGCCTTACAGAAAACTTGCGTGAAAAGGCATTGTGCTGCGTTTCGTTCAGTGAGTGAGTTTACCGGCGGCCCAACTTCCCTAATCCCCTTATCCCTATTCCCATTCCATAATAAAGGCCGGCAACACACTTACGACTCTTCGGATGTCACAAGTGTCCATGGACGACGGCACTTGTTTTCCATCAGGCTCGCTTGCCCCCTAAATAACATTTTAAAAAAAGTATTTCGTGTATCGTTATCGTGTCATGTCAAAATACTGAAGTGTGCGTAGCGTTTTATTAATTAAAAATATGCAAAATTAAAGCATATTTTAAAAATATAATATTGGTATTCCACGCTCCTCCTCCATATCAACTATAACTACGAGAAGTTCCATGTTTTTTTACCTATGCGTCTTTCGTAAAAAAGGGTAGGTTTCGTACAAAGTTTTCCGCTCGCGTAATAATATATAGATTTTTGTTTGAGCAGATCAGCCTTTACCGGTTGATTATTTGAAAAGATTACGTAAATTCATATACAAAAATACTAAAAAAAGATAAGAATTAGATAGCGAAACAGCTGAAGAGTACAGTAGAGAACAGCTATTGGTGACAGGCGACCTGCGTCGCTCCCCCTAACGCCGGTACTGTCTTAAGCTCTCTATAAATCCTAAAAGCAGTCGTTTTCATGGTACAATAAACTCGTCCCTTATGATAGTTAGTAAAGTTAGCCATAAAGCGATAGTCATGGAGCTGTATTGTCGCGTTATTCGTTCTATAAACGCTCGGACGCGATTAACCGTCTAAATCTGGGAGTGGCCCGTATCTATAAAGCTGAAAGCATTCCTGTGTCTACCTCGATTTGTGGGCTAATATCGTTTTACTTAAAATATTTTAACAATTTCTTTCTAGAGTTTAGCTACACATAATACTTTGTAGCATTCAAATAGTCCTTGATAAATTTCGCAACTGCCCCTTTCGAGAAAATTAAAATTTTTAAGGACATTTCTTACGAAATTAGCCACTTTTCATACTAATTCTGCAAAAAATTTAATGATTTCTACGACCGAACCGTCTTTCTGGAGCAATCGGGTAAAAACAGTAACGCTTTAAACCTTAACGTATTCAAAAGATTTCCGCAGGCTAACCTAATATCGCGGTTGAAGTCAAAGATAAGGGTTCTCGCTTCTTCGATCTACTTGTAAATTCAGTCGGCAACTCGGTCAACCCATGTCAGGTCAGTACCTGCCTCGCTCCAACCTTATTGGTCTTCTGTCTTAGTTCCTGCTGTCCGTTTCAAGGTGATGTTTATTAGCTTAGTATCTAAGTACTATCTGCATAGATATTTATATTTTTTGGCGTATAAATTTAAGGTCATTGACTATAAATAAGTGACCTCGGAACTTTCTTCTTGTAACGCTTTAGTCATAGCCGCAGAAATTTCGAAATTCATGTCAATTGAATGAATGACTGAACGAATGAATGAATATTCTTTATTGCATTTACACATCACAAATTAATAAAATAAATTAGAACTTCAAACTATGTAACTAAAAAAGAGGAGGTTTCTCAATTCTACCGAATATATGTTCTTTTTATCAGTGATCGTTAATCGGAGTGATCATTGAGCAAATATGACACACAACGGTTCATAGTACTGCGAGTTGATCACAGACAATGATCGGCCAGCTGAGCCGAGGACCTCTATAAAATCGTGCTTCCGTGTAATCTGTAATTGTCGATTTTTATGAAGAAGGGCCCTAACGCCGTTTGTCCACCAAAATAATTGTCAACTGAGAACGAGATTTCGGCCCTATAAAATGCAAGTTTATGACCTAGGTCATAAGTTTCATTTTTTAGCGACATTACTCTATCGTCAATGTCGTCTATTCAATAGAACCAGACATTACTTTTTTTAAGCAATATTCCGCGAAAATTAATCTCAACTTGCAAGTAAAAATGCGGGCTGAAAACCTCGACGCACGTTTCGCCCCAACACAGGGACATCCTCAGGATGTGGACTATACGAACAACGTCCGTTAAGTGTCGCCACCAGCCAAATCACCGTCTTTTATACACTACCATCCACACTACCCCCACTACCCTCACTAGTACCCCCGAACATTTTTATTCATTTTTCATTCCACATTAATAAGCAGTGACGTAGTCAAACAGGTTTGGTCATTCAACAATGCAACTCTATTGTTTTTCTTTTCTTTTATTATCTCTAATCGTTCCAACACGCTTAACCGGAAGCCTTTACGGCATTTATGTAAAACTTTATAGGAATGGTCATCGGATATGGTATGATTACAATCTAAAAGATGTTTAGCCAAATGAGACTTATCAGGATGACCATTTCTATAAGCAGCGATGTGTTCCTTTTACCGAGTCTCAAAGTTTCGTCCAGTCTGACCTACGTATACACCATCGCATTCAGGATAATCGATCTTATATACACCGGACTGCTATTTTATATCAATCTGGTCCTTAGTATGGCACAAATGATGTTTTAATGTATTATTTGTCCTAAACGCGACGTGCATATTATTGTTTTTCATATAAGTGCAAATACCGGGAGGTATGGGACCATGTAGGTCAAACTGGACTTTAGCTAACTACCTCTTTATTAACAGGACCTGCGTACAAAAACCAGACCAACTCTTTTGTATTTTTATTATTCAAGATATTATTAAAGATTTTGGGGCTATACCCATTAGATATTCTCATTAGGTCACTCATGAGATCTTAATTTACTAAACTTGAAGCTATGGATTTCCGCGAAGTAACGCCTGATTCTATTAAATACGTACCTATTTGCCATTTCTGTTCAATATCCAAAATAAAACATTAAACTTCTCCCTTATTTCAGTTTGCCATTGTGGAAGTAGTAGTGACTTCTATACAAGACGGTTTCCCTGACATGATTCGAAAGCGGCTCGTGTACCACGAGTTGCTGGTACTGTGCGTCTGTGCAGTCTCATTGGTTTTTGGATTACCGCACATCATACAAAGTGGCATCTACATGTTCCAACTGATGGATTACTACGCTGCATCCCTGAGTATTACGTATCTCGCCTTCTTCGAGATGGTTGCCATAGCCTGGTTTTACGGAGTCGACAGACTATCGAAAAATATAAAACAAATGACAGGTAAGAATTTATTAAACAATGTGCAATATATGAGCAGAAAATCTAGTGTTTTCTGTATAATCTTAGTGTTTATAATTTAAAAGATCAATAATAAAGATTAACATTTTGACATTTTTTACCTTATAGTTTTAGACCTCAATTAACGAAACTTACTTTGGTCAAATATATAACCCAAATAGATTTGGGCGAAGTACGGTAGGTAACTGATATAATACGACGTCATAAAACCAAGCATTTACATTATTGATGATACGAATCAAACAATTACATCATTGATGGTACCATCGTAAAAATTAATATAGTGCCAGTTCTGGCTCTGTTTAACCTTCCTTCATAGCATAAACATTCAGATTAAAGTAGTACCTAAAATACATGATGAGCCTAGATGAACGACTTTTTGGGATTTCTACAGATTTTCTGTCTTTGAAAAATAGTCTGATAAAGACCTAAAACAGCACCAATTGAAAATAATAAAATTTAGATTACAGCAATCCGGGCGCGCCCATGTAGCATTACCTAATGTGCGTTCCGCCATATCAAATGGTGACTTAGATAAGAGATTAGCGGGAACAATACTAGATTTATCAATTTTACACATACAATTATGACCACGAAGGTCAGATTATGAACATGTGATGGTTAAATGTAAATAATTTTATAATTTATATTATGATGCGAGAAGAGTCTGTAATTGTGACTGATGACTGAGCCTTCTATGTAATATTTAAATATCTTCTTATGAAGTATCTCTCTTAAAATACAGGCCGAAAAATTTATGCTAATTTGCAGGGTTTTTAATCTTTTCATATTTTTTAATATAACCGTACCATACTTCACCTATCCACCTACAATCTGGTATGAAGACACTTCGAGTCCAGGGAAAGGACACTGTTTTCTAAATATTTTAAATTTGTTTTTTTTTTTACCACAGGACAAAGGCCGTCTTTGTACTTTAGATTCTGCTGGTTGATAGCCGCCCCAGCGTTGCTGCTGGCGCTCTGGGTTGCCAGTCTGGTGGACTACATGCCACCGAGCTACAGACAGTACGAATACCCAGCCTGGGCTCAAGTTTTAGGCTGGACTATCGCCTCCCTGTCCCTGCTATGTATACCAGTGTACGCTGTAGTAGTGGTCGTTAGATCTCCAGGAAATAGCATAAGAGAAGTAAGTGTCATAGTTTCCTTTTTCATATCACCATAAAAGTCCGAAATCAGAAAGCATTGCAACTCGCAAAATTACAATTTTACGTAAGCAAAGACCAGCACACTACACATTTTAGTTTTGCAACTTTCTTAATGGAACACAAAATAAAACTTTAATTGCGTATGTACTTATTTAAGGAACAATCCGATGGCACGGCAGTGGCATGGCCAAGTTGAGCGCGAAGTAAACACTGCCGTACCATCTTTACAGGAAGCATTGCGCCGCATTTTCAGCATAGCAAAAATAGGAATACAGAATCTGTGAAAATTTAACTCTCTAGCAATAGCTAGAGCCGTTCTTGAGAGAGAGCCTGAAAACAGACAGACGAACAGAAATCGAACTTTTACTAAAAAAGACAAAAAGCTGTGCCAAATAAAAAAGAAAGTTTCTATAAAAAGACGTTAAAATCCCACCAAAAACATTCTGTAAAATAGCAGGCCAAGTCTCGATTGAGAAAGAAACCTTTGACTTGGCATGCCTTTATAGATTTTATTACTTTTTAGAAGTACAGTACAGATTGTTTTTGGTGGCATGACTTTACAAACATCGACACGACGCTAAAATTATTAAAGGCATCTCGACTAACGACACCGCATCTTTATATGAAAGCGTTTGCTTGAGTTGTGCCTATGTATTTGTATAATTAAACTAGCTTTTCCCGCGGCTTCGCTCGCTTTAAGAAGTATTTTCATACAAACTTTCAACCCCTATTTCACGCTCTGAAAGTAAAATTTCATAAAACGCTTAAACAAGTAATTATTTATTATAAAGTAGTGGGTGCCCGCAACTTTGTTGCGGAAAAATTTGTATATAACACAAGAACCGTACACCTTTCCGGGATAAAAAGTATCCTATATGTTCCCCAGACCTAATAGCTATTAAACAAAAAAATAATAATTCAAATCCGTCCAGCAGTTCCTGAGATTAGCGTGTGCAAACAGATAAACAGACAAACCGACAGACAATAACTTTTTGTCGATATGTGTTCTACTCCTTAGTAATTATAACGGTTTTTGCTCTGCGAAAATGAATCAGTCAGTCTGTCAGGACTTGATATTACATATATAATCAAATAAAATTTCCGAAATACACAAAGATGTTTAAAATTTTCTACGATAAGTTAGCTGTCTCGTATTCACGCCTAATAAATTTTTCTAATTTTACTTTACAGAAATTCCAAAACTCCATACGTCCGACGTCCATGTGTGATTGCGGAGTCAACGGTTGTGATTTATGTTGTTCAGACACTGAAGCCGACGACAAGGCCACCAACGTGTCCGCCTGAGCGAACCCCCGACCCAGACTCTAGTCTCATGATCTACCTGATATCCGTATTACTGATGTCAGTCACCTGCTGATATCTAGAATACACAAACGCGAAAAGATAAAACGAGGAGGCTCTGTCTAATTATAAATTATCAAGTTTCGTTCTCGACCTCAAAAGTGTTGTAACAGTGACATAGTTAACGACACTTAATTCTAAGGGTAAACATTTAACAAGTACATCGACCTTGAGGCACCAACGAGTGCATAATGATAAACAATTATTAGTGTATTATCTATTTGAAATGGGTACTATTTACAAATAATATCCAAGTTTACCACTAACTTACTTTCACTCAACCTATTTTGATTGTGGAGATGTAACTGTATAAAATGGAAAATTTTACCTTTTACATTGCTCCAAAAAATATATTAATAATTAAAAAATGTATTGTAGACTAAGATTGGTTGTTACCACCTTTGCTTAATCTAGTGCAACTAAGATTTAAAAGTACATTTAATGTATTAATTGCTGTGATTTATATAACATTCCATTGAACTATTTATTTTGCTATTGATATAAGGTAATATTTTTGTGAACTTTTATAGTTGAAGAGTAATTGTAGCAATCAACTGAACTGTAAATAAAGTGTATGTAAATATGACTACAAATATAGCATAAGTAATAAAAACATTAAAAACAAAAAAAAACCTTTATTTTTAACATAACCATAAGTATATATCATTTATTTTGAAATTCAAAGCATTAAATTGTATTTTTGGAGAGACTCTCATGAATAGAAATTGATTTGCACAATTAAAGAAGATCTTGAAAATAACAAAAGAGATTAATATAAAAAAGTTATTCTTAGTACATGTATTAAAGTATGCTGCTTACTTTAGCAACACAACTTATAGTATAAAATATTTGTAATTATAGTATAAAAAAACCTTTTCTGTTTAATTTATCTAGTTTACCATTTTCTGTCTTATACAAAATATGTTCATGTTGTCATGATTCATTTATTTCTTTCTTTTCTTTGGACTAACAGGTTCATCTTCTTTATCACTCTCACTGTCATTATCATCATCATCATCTGTGTTATCTGAAAAAACAAAAAGAAATCTAGAATTTGGAAGCATTAAAATAAGTCTTAGTTACTAAAAAATGCATAATTTGATATGAATTCTTACCAGAGTGTTTTATGTTACAGTAAATACAAGCACATTCCTCAAATCTTCTTAGTCTTAGCACAAATGTCAATTACATGATTGGAAATAATTTATCTTCCATACACTTGAGAATAGTTCATAAATAGACTTAATTATAGCAATTAGTGAACTTTCTGTTCAGTTAAGTTTTTTGTTAATAAAACATATCAAGCAACTTGAAAATCATGTACTTTCATATATTAATTTACGGTTTACGCCTACCAGCACTTTAACTTTAGCAAATGGAAATCACATATCTAACAAGGAATTTACTTCAAAATCACAATCGTTGAAGCCGAAGTAATATGATAAAAGCACAAAAAAAACAAAAAACATGTAATTCTCTCTCGGCATTATTGTGTTATTAGAAGTTGGGGAAATTGAGAACTTGGGACAAGAAAAAAACAAAGCAGAAAACAAGTCATACGTATTAGGAATACTAACCAGAAGCTCCATTTGCGCTTATTTTGTTAGATAAAAAATTGTTCACCTCCAGTCGAAAATCATTTAACGATTTCAAAAAGTCCGTAAAGTGTGATGGATTTGTATCTTTTGATAAACTCTTTACTGATTTAGAACCTTCGTATATTTCGAATTTGAGTTCAGAGGGCATTATAATAAATAAAAACGATACCACACTGTATTATTATTTTGCATAAGGGGTATACTCAGGTCAGGTACCTTTCTTCTTCTTCTTTTTTGAAACAAATGGCTCCTTTGTGAGTTGCCAATGTCAGAGTTTTGGAGAACGACTTTTTTGTTTAAGGTTTTGTGATGCAACAAGGTATGTAGTTGAGACGCGTACTATGGCTATTGGCTGTTGATAATTCCAAAACAAACTATTTACTTTCTAAT
>JAOTAV010001051.1:0-10046 GCA_026546445.1 Cyclargus thomasi | reverse complement strand
TATTTAATACTTTTTAGTTTCTTTTGTACTATTTTAGTTTTTTCCCTTGGAAGTCGGTTTTAATTTTTTGTTAATTTTACATCGCTATGCGCCGACGTATTTGACAGGTCCGTATTTATGGGTTCTACAGCTGATTTCTGAGTTACTAAAACTTTTTATAGAGGCTGTAAAGTCACCGAAAACGACGATAATATGGCTAGCGCTAAAGACGCATAATAATTGGACAATAACATGAAACAGAAGCCTATACTCTTATTCCGGTTAATGAAAATGGAAATTCGATTAACACAATACCTATACATAAAATATTAACTCCACCCTTTCTGCTGATTGAAATTACTGAAAACAATTATACTATCGATTTATAAAATATTGCTTTATCTACATAATTGTGGGGCTCATGATAATTAGAAATTAATTTAAGACTAAATTATCCCAATTTTACTTTATTTTTTTTACTGTTCGGCTCCTATTGGTCGTAGCGTGATGTTAATATTAAGCTTAAGCCTTTCTAAATAAATCGATTAACTAACATAAAAATATTTTTCAATTTCGGCCAGTAGTTCTTGAGACTACCACGTTCAAACAAACAAACTCTTCAGCTTTGTATTGTCAGTATAGACTTAAGGTCGGGTCTCGTACACACGAGACGTGAATATAATAATATATTAGATCAAAATATTTTTATGTATCTACATTGAGATCAATATATCATAGAGTGGACAAGCTGCAAAGAAATGGCTCGTGCCGCTCCACTGCGGTGTACGCACCGCAGTGCTCTCAGTCGTACTCTAGCTTTCCGCATATTAGCACACCAAACATTCGATAAAATAAAAGTCACGAAAAAAGGCCTTCTTGTGTGTTGGAATACTGCAAGAATAGTTCAAGGAACACGGGAAAATATAACGGAATATCTTTTCATCGGTAAATATTCTTATTTAGTTGGTTATAAATAAAATTCGAACATTCAATTACTTCGAGTCGTTTTGAAGATGTTTTTGTCATGAAGTAAGTACATTCAGAGTGTAATGTAGACCGAAGAACAAAGTCCCTACTCACATAGACGAGTTTAAATTTTTGTAATATTTAGTTCTTTATAATTTTACTACTGTATAAAAACACGAGATTATTTAAATGAGTTAAGTAGTTTATCACATTACTTATAAAATCTTTAGCTACATACTACTAAAATTTTCAAACATTAAATTAATAATATTACATATTTTTATTATTTCCTTACTTAGTAAAAATCTTTGTTTTATTTTATCCATTCATTATAATATAGTCTGCATACATTCGCGTGCAAAACTGCACTTCTGCGGTCTTATTCCCCTCTCCCTCTAGAACCTAAACCCCTCTCCCCGCGCTTCCCCGCGCATACCTCAAATGTGACATATTCGATGTTGGAAGCAGCTACTCTATGTATTCGAACTAATTGTATACCTAGTCTTTTTTACGTATTGGGCAAGCGAGCAGACGGCTAATCTGCTGGAAAGTACATTGCCGTCGCCTTACACTTGCAACATTTGAAGTGTTGCAAGTGTTTCAAATAAAAGCGTCCGTAGCCCAGTAGGTAAGACATTTGGTTCACAATCGAGACGGTGCAGGTTCGAACCCCGGTGGAGCCGTGTACCAATGAGACATTTTTTGCTCGTTTCCGCGGGAGAGCCATGCTTCGGCACGAACGGGCTTGGCCGGAGAGATACCACGGCCTTACAGAAAACTGCGTTGTGCTTCGTTCTTCTCTAATCCCCCTTTCCCTATACCCATTACCTCATAAAGGCAGGCAATGCACTTGCGACTCTTCGAATGTCTTGAGTGTTGCATGGGCGACGGCAGTTACTTTCCATTAGGTAGCCAGTCTGCTTGCCTGCCCCCTAAATATCATTAAAAAAAGTGCGTTGCCGGCCTTATAAGAAGAATTAGGCTAAGGGAATAAGGAAATACAGTATCAACCAATCAAAATTTATTTGCCAAGAATATAGTACAGTAGATGCTTACATTTGATAAGTTCCACCTATTCTACTATTAACATAGTGTGCAAATATATTGTTATCGTTAAGTCATTAGGTTACATTACGAGTAGATAATAAGCTGTAGGAAGTTGGGTCACCGGTAAACGCATTCACTCGACGACACCCAGCACAGCGCCGTTTCATGATGCTAGAAGATGCCCGCAACACTGTTGCGCCAAAATTCGTTTATCGCGTGAGAACCGTACATTTTTCCTGGATGAAAAGTATTGTATGTCCTTTCCCAGGACTCAAAGTATCTTCATACAAAATTTGAGTCAAATTGGTTTAGCGGTTTGGGCTTAAAAAGGTGACAAAGAGATAGACATACAAACAGTCTACTCCACTCTTAAGTTAGCTATTATCGGATCCAAATAACATGCAGGGAATTTCATACAAATTTTCACTCATAACTTTGTCAGATCTATAAATTATGTTGTAATTTTCCGCATGCCCCATTTCAATAAATCATGCTATCTATAGCTTTAAAATTCAAATTATTAGAATCAACATTCAGTTCATAGCTGATCAAACTTTATTTCCAATCAGATTATTTTCAATACACATAAAAATTTCAACCGATTTGTCGTTGGTTTTTATGAAAAAGCCACCTTTTCGAGAGTTTATTTATATTCCACATAGGACATCGCTATTTTATTTTAGAATAGAAATCTCTTATCGGTGTCAGTTTGAAAAACGGCAGTATTTTGGCATACGATAGCAGTATCGAAATCATTCAGTTGAACACGTTCCAGATTTGTGTGCAATTTTACGTATATATTTCACCCATACCAAGTTTATTGCCCAACTTTATATAGTTTCCTTCATATTTTATATGTTACGTTTTGCTAGAAGTCACTCTTGTAGAATTAGAATTTAAAGTTGGTTAAATGACATGCAGAACTAATACTTTTTAAGCTGTCCCTTGCCCATTTCTTTGGACATTGAGTATTATAGAAAGAAATAATCTTAACAAATATTATAATTCTTGTGTGCATTTGTTTTCACGGAACCAGACTGACGTGGTGTGAAGAGTCCATAGAAAAAAAAATGATGCTGAGCCACAAACTCTGAAGTGAGCTGTATATCGTATATGTATACATAATTATTTAGCTGTAATGAATTCCAAAATGGCTAACTTTTGTCTTAAGGTTCAAGCTTATCTTAGAGTGTCTGTTGTGCCAGCACTATCAGGAATGCTGCTACAATATTTTAGTTTAAATCTGATAAGTTTTATTTTTCCCTCTTAAATTCTAACGATATTAAATTTCCCCCGCTACTAAAATTTAAAAATAAATTCTAAAAATTGATACTGAATTACAAATACATGAAACTTAAAGAAAGTTGCTTTCCGGCTAGAAAAAATACACTTTCAGATCTTCTCGATAAACACACAAAATCACTTCAATCGTTCTGGAAGAGTTTAAAAAGATTCTTAAACCAAATATAAAGTGAATCTCATAAACGTACGCATTATGAGGTTCACTTTTAAAAAGGTTAACCAGATCATCCTCCACATAATTATCATTATCTTCATCAACACTCACATCATCATCGTCATCATCATAATCGCCATCATCATCATCATTATCATCATCAGACCATAGATAATAGTCTATATTTTTTAAGGTCACGACACAAAAATGTCCTCAGCAAAAGAAAAATTCTATACAAACAAAGCGGGATTATTTCATTCCAGCTAAAAGCCTGCTATTATTATGACAGCAATATTGTCACCCTTTATAGTCCAAAAACAAAAAGTGAAACATAACAATCTGTTAGTTTTCATTTAAAGGCCGTTGGAACGAGTTTTGGTACGAAATTGGTTTTCCACTTCGCGTTCACCGTTTTATTTCAATAGCGTTGCAAGTGTCAGCGCTTTGTCGAGTCGCTGAAGGGTTTTTGCTAAACAATTCCTGTAATTGTGGCTTAATGAAGACTTTCGAAAGGAAGTTCGCAGTTTGTCCGCATTTAATGTAGTTCCTTTTCGTCTATTTTTGATTGTTCGTTTTATGTTTTGATCGTGTTTAAAAACATTTGTGTTCAGTTGAGCCAATACATCTTCTGCGAGGAGTGAGACGAAAAACTTGTCCACCTTGGTTGCGAGCATTGAGTTACGGGGGGTACATAAGTGTGCACTTCAGTATGAATATTAAAAACATATATATACTTGGGTGTACTAGTTCCTCTGAAACAAACTCTCACCGACTCGCTATCTTCCCAGTGTCCATCTAAACTATTCTTGCTCTTGAGTCTTTTAATACCAAATGTCATCATTTCACTATGCAATCCTTCTAAAACTTCTTCATCTGTTAATTGAATATCAATACCTTTAATAACGCCATATGACTGACTTAAATGCAACAATCGTTGACTTTTCAGGTCATTTTCATTAAAACTCTTACACGTCACAAGCTTTTCGGCACTATCCTCATTCTTAGACAAAATCAAAACTTTAAAAGGATAAACGTATTTAGCCCTTGATATGTCAATTATTCCAGCTTCTTTTAACTTTTTCGCCAACATAAACTAAAAATATACTTCCACTTACTCATCTGGAATTCTAGAACCTGTATTAATTGATCTTGCAAACCTTTTACCCCTTCTTCCAACTATTGTCCATAATTCTTCTACATCTAACGGTATATTTCTTTTCAAAGACTTTGCCCTTGTCTCTTCAATCTCACATTACTCATTACATTCCGATCTATTAACACAATTAACTCCATCATTTTCTTCCACCGAGAAATACTCATCACTCCATAATCGTCAATCGTCATATTGACTTATAATTTTATTTAGTAAATAATTAACCGGTTTTAACGCGAGCAACAAAACACACGTGCACTCGGTACTGCGTCCACGCGCGTCCTGTACTGATCTACTCAATACGTGTAAATAAGACATTAAAGGTGGCTTTCTAACCTACGCGATACGCGTCTATGACAGACAAAAATTAAAAAATTGCTACTTACGAGGCTGCGAAGAGAAACTATATGGCTATGGCTTCATCTTCTTCTCATTTCAATCTAGCCACTTGTTCTGTTACTGCCTTTTAGTGGCTTAGACCAAAATTGTAATATCAAAGCTTTTTGACCTCTGATAAGACAATATAATTATTATTTATGCGTTAGAATACACTGAATTGCATTCCAGTGCCCATTCATATTGATTCGGTGGTATTCGACAATTGGATTAGATTAATGTAAGCTCTCTTATAACATAAACTTCATCTCCAATGAATAAGTTTTTAATTTTAATACAAATTAATGAAATATCGCTCTTAAAGTCATAACAAACGAGGTGACAGTTTTTTATAATCATCTTATTATGCAAACATAAATTCTCCGGGGGTCGTCATTTCAGCTATTTTTAAGAAGCATTAAAAACTGATCCGTCCCAGCGACAAAAGTTCCGGGGAGGAACATTAATCATTTGAGAAAATGGCAGAGTCTGAGAAAACAAAGGGATGTCATATCTGGCATGGCATAAATCTATTTCATAAATCAGCTCAATATAGAATATTCGTGAATTACCAAACATACCAGAGATAATTCGGAAATATTTATTTAGTGCTGCATATAAAAATCACATTTTGAGAAAAAAATATATAAATAGCGTGATACGTTTTTTTTAAGTTAAGTCACTTTTCTCTTACGTACTAATAATAGAGCCGCGAGGCCAAGAGCGAGTTCGACTCGCACACAAAAATTCCGTACCAGTAAAAACTGAGAAAACGTATTAGAAATTTAAACCAGCTATAAGATTCCTGTTTTAATATGGGTTCTGAACCCTAATCTTTTTGCATCGAAGGATCAAGTTATGAGCTGACACTTTACAAACGACAACTTGGAAGTGAAGTGTCGCATCGTGTCGTGTTTTTTTATGATATGTAAGGGGCAAGCGAGCAGACGGATTGCCTGATAGAAAGCAACTGCCGTCGGCCGTCGCCCATAGACACTCGTGACATCCAACGAGTCGCAAGATCGAAATTGAAACATAAGGGAATACGGAATGGCAATAGGGATAGGGGATTAGGGAAGTTTGGCCACCGGTAAACTAACTCACTGAACGAAACACAGCACTACACCGTCTCACGCCAGTTTTCTGTGAGCTCTCGCTTTTAGTAGTCAACTGAACCCAATCCGTCCAAATAACGAAGGTTAAGCTATTGATCTTCTGATATCACTTTGAACAAATAACCTTCTAGGAATTCAATACATAAAATGGATTAGAAATAGACCAACGTTACAAATGAACTAGGACCTCCAGCTCGTTAAATCATCAATCAACTTCGAAGGAACTCTAATTTGTCACAGAATGAAGAAACAATCCTGCTTTTTACCGCTCGTAAATTACATAGACTGTTAATTGTTAACGGGCGGCGAATCCCTGAATGAATGATTTTTTTTTTTATCATTAATATTACATTTTACTTGCAAGGATCTAACCAGTTCAGCACAAATAACGTGTGACTGATTGACACTTTCTCGAAAAAAAAAACGAAAACGCATCTAGATACTTGTTACGGAAAAATCAATGTTTTTCAAAATGGCGCATTCAATCTAATCATTATTTTTAATACAATTCAGTTTAGCGGTTTAGGTGTTAGGGCTTGTCACACAAGCCCTACAGCCACAAATAAACTCCAACATTACAAAAGAAACTCCCCGATATTAGGGAAGTTTTATTTTAAGTATGTGCAAATTGTAGTCGTGGCATTCCCGTCACCCTCGCCGTGTCAGGAAGAGAAATTGTTGGGAAAGTTCTGATAAAGTGCCCCGTACGAACTTCGCACTGATTAGCTCGGGAAGTATTTGGCACACATTGCCTTTGAAGAATGACTGCGTTATTACTCCACGTAAACGGTTCGATGCTTTCTATAAATACTAGCGTATACCCGAGGTTTTACTTTGAAATGATTTATCCAACGGTAACATTTGATAGAAATATATATCTACAAGATTATGCCCTCAACTTCGTTGCGCCTAAATTCGTTTATCGCGCGAAAACCGGACATTTTTCAGGGTTAATAAGTACCATATGTCCTTCCCCGGGACTCTGTGTTACTTTATACCAAATTTCAGCAAAATTAGTTTAGTAGTTTGGGCGTGAAGAGGTTATGGACAGACAGACAGACACAGTTTCGCATTTATTATATTAGTATGGAAGTATGGATAATCTAAGTCAGCTAATACCGTGCGTGAGTTCAACTCGTCCTTGGCCGATTTTCTCGATATTACTAATGCCCATGTGATGTAGCAAAAACAAGTTTTGAGATTGGATTCGATTTGACTTTATTCGTAACGAACATACAAAAAAAACATAACTGAGAAATCTCCTCCTTTTTGGAGGTAGGTTAAAAAATACAAATCTTCCTTTTTTATAAATAGTGTTATGTCAGATGTGAGATAACAAGATTTGTTGGTGCCTAGTATATTTTTAAGAAAGCTTAGGATGGATGCTATGAATGTGCTAGAATTATTAAGTCTGGCTTTTTAATAAATGTATAATTTTTAAGGTGATAGGCTCAAGTCGAATGACGAACTAAAGACCATCTCAGTCACCTGTGACAAGGTAGGAGGGTCTAAAACTCATGAAACTTTCGTTTATATTATAGTTTCATGTCAAAATATTGTGGTGTGCGTGTTGTAGTGTGTGTAACGTTATATTTATTGAAAATATGCATGATTAAAGCATACTTTAAAAAAATATTGATATTCCACGCTCCTCCTCTATATCAGCTAAAACTGGAAGAAATTTCATGCTTTTACATCTACGCGTCTGACGTAAAAAGGGGTACAAAGTTTTTTGCTCACGTATTAATATATAGATATTTTGTCTACGGACTCTACTATGCACCTAGTACATACAATGTACGGGTAAGCTGCGGTAAAGGTAAATAAATTGTTCCTTTAACCACGGCTCTGTCTTCAGAGCGACGCCGTAGGATATTTTGAGTCCGTTGAACTGTGTGCTACATATTGTAGAAAGCAAATGGCAACATTCGGTGTATGAAGTGAACCTTAAATCACAATATTATTTTGGTTTTTAATGGGACACAACTTGTGAACTAAGTTTTCACACATAAAAAATTCTGCACAATTAATTTTACTGTTTAAACTGACTGGGCCGAACCTACGCGGCCGAAATTCATATATATACAAAACATTGGCGCTTACAGTCTGTCGAACTTATGCTCAACTGAAATTCGGCTGTACGCCAAAACGCGACGTCATTTCGGTATGGTGTGTCATCAGTCCGATTCAATTTCTTATCATTAGAAATTACTTAAGAAAGTAGAAGATTGATTAAATAGTGGAAGAGCTGTTACCTAAGGGTATTAAGGATAGGTTGAGAACTCGCAAAACACCTCTCCTATTATACACCAAACGCACATATTATATTTTCTACTTTTAATTCGGACGACTATTAGACTTACATTTTAAAACGCGATTAATATTCTCATAAAAAATACATCAAAGACACAAAAAAATGCGTACGATAAAGCTAATATTCCGTAAAAAATGGTGCTACGATAATGCCAAAGTTGACAACGGCAAAGATCTTATTAATCCGGCTTACATCCTTCCGAAGGGCCAATTTATCTACCTTCCACTCCAGTACGTCATATTCTCTTACAAATGACACGCGTCATTAGTTTCTTATATTTAGGCGAGGGGAATTCCTTTCGCTACCAAAATTTTTAGTAACAAGGTAATAAAAAGAAAATCGGTGATATAATTTTTATGTTAACATTGCCAAGGAGTGTATCGTCTGGATTTTTATAAACATGCGTTTTTGGGCTCATCTCATTGCTAATTATTAAGATATATCGATTAATACCTGTATAAAAAGAAATTAAAGTATTTTTTACTTTAATTTTGTATCTCAGCATTGGGTTCATCTATCTAAGCCTATGTTTTCTACTGTCCAGTGCAGAAGCATAGAGGAATTAGACCTAAAATAATTGGTCTTTGGTAAAGGCTTTATTTAGATTGTAGAAAGTAGATGATTAATGTAAAGTTTGCACCATGGGAGAGCCATGCTTCAGCACGAATTGGCCGTCTCGACCAGAGTAATATCACGGCCTTACGGAAGACTGGCGTGAAACGGCATTGTGCTGTGTTTCGTTCAGTGAGTGAGTTTACCGGTGGCCCAATTTCCATAATTCCTTCACCTCAATTCCCATCCCCTATTCCCTTATAAAGGGCGACAACGCACTTGCGACTCTTCGGAAGTTACGAGAGTCTATGGGCGACGGCAGCTGCTTTCCATCACGTAGCCTGTCTGCTCGCTTGTCCCCTAAAATACCATAAAAATGCACCTAATTAGTAGAGCGATCCTTTATTTGTTATATTTTTGTAAAAAAATGAACTTCAAACCAACTGAAAAATCGAAGGGATTATGACTTTGACAACTTTGGTCAGGCTCCTTCATACTTGAAGACATACTTGAAGTATGCCTAATGATATGGAATAATAGAATATTCAAAATAACACAAAATAAACAAATAAAAATTAAAATTATACATTTGATCATAATTATTTTATAATAAAACGAATTCCGGCGCGGGTAGTATTTTTTGGGATTTCGTATTAAATTTAAATTAGATTGCCTAGTAATTAAGTAAGTTGTCTATCATATTCCACAAACTTTAAACGATCTGCATGATAAAGGTTGCGTATAAAATCATATTATCCCAAAATATTCAACTCGCTGGCTTCATCTTTTGTCTCCGTGGAACTTTCAGACAATAGTTAATCGCTCAAGTTTCTGATATAAACGTTCTAACGTGAGGGACATTTGTGTCTCGATACCGATAACTATGTTATTAATCATACTTAGCCCTTTGTACGGTACAAGAACTCGTCACTAATTCACAACGTTCTTGTTAAGGGCAGATTCTAACAAACTAGGAGTATATTTAACACATGTTACGCAGACCTCACAGAAGAAAAATTAAACAAACTTGAACGTCTCCAAAACATTGCTATTCGCTTTATTTTCGGTCTGCGTAAATTCGACCATATA
>JAOTAV010001050.1:0-10046 GCA_026546445.1 Cyclargus thomasi | reverse complement strand
TATTTTCTGTTTTTACTTATTTGTTTAAAAATTGGCTGTGTAATGTTTTGAAAGATGGGAATAAAGTTTATTATTATATTATTATTATTATTATAAGGCCGCCCTTGCTCATAATTTTGTTGTCTGTTTCGTTTAGTTTTAATTTAATTTAAGTAGAATTATTTGTGAGCAATAAAGAATTATCTATCTAATTTAAATATGACTCTATATTCTATAGTATTGTCTCTGTAATCTTATAGTTCAAACAGCCGACGGAGACAAGGGTTATAAGGTAACCATTTTTTCACATCAAAACAGGACATCATCAAAAAGTCTCGGTCGATGAAAGTATTTTTAATAATTAATCGGCATCTTTACATTTATATGCGAGCAGAAAACTTTGTATCCATTTGTGGGAAAGACGCGTTGATATAAAAACATGGAATTTTTCCCAGTTATAGTTGATATGGAGGAGGAGCGTGGAAAATATGCTTTAATTTTGTATATTTTTAATAAATAAAGCGCATACTACAACACGCATACTACGATATTTAGACATGACACGATAATCATACACGAAATACTTTTTTGTCTTTAGTTAAAGTTTTTTTTTAAATAAAATTTAATGGCCTGATAACGACACTTTATATGAAATTGAAGTCTGTGATTGAATTAAAAATAGATCATAGTTTTTTTTCCTCCTCTATACGATTATAGAGGAGGAAAAAAAACTATTATATATTTTTCCAATCCATCGGGATTTAAATATTTATGGTCGAATTTCCACCACAGGGCGATCTTTTTCTTTTAGTTCATATTAATTGATAATTTTTAATATTTGTATATATTTCTCGTGTAATGAGAAACGGCATGCAGTTTTTAGCATTCGTATAGCTTGGGTACGCTAATGCGGCTAAGTGCGTATTGGACTTGCCCATAAAGGGTTTCGTAGCAGTAAATAGGTAACATTAAGGTTTATGTTTTTAGAATTAAAAGTATTTTGTTTTATTTGCTCATTTTAATACTACATGCTTCTTATACAAAGCATTATATACCTAGAGGTGGTAGCAATTTTTGAGTAGGTATTTGAGGCAAGCATTATAAGCCTTGGAATGTATCTCTCCTATTACACCGCAATTCAAAACTGCAGACCTGGCTGGATAGAAGCGGGAATCCTGTATTGAAATTTCAAGTTGCCTCAAATTACATTTTATAGTTTGCAAGCAATTTTCGCAAACTATTTTTGCACGCGCCTGGTAATGTTAAAACCCCACTGAATCATCTGGCTTAACATTTTTTCTATTCTTTAAATATTCAACTACATATAAAAACAAAAAATACATATTGCCTCAAATATATTTTTGGAATATTTTTTTTACTTTAGCTAAAATGTAGGGTAGGCCCCGCTTCTCATCAACAAGATCTGCAGTTCCATATTGGGGTGTGATAGGAGAGTTACATGACAGGGTTTCAGCTTGCCTCAAATACCTACTCAAAATTTGTTATCAGCTCTCAGATTATTACTTATCTGCTCAGTTTCAAAAGGGATGTTGTGGATTAACCGCAAAAAATGGTACATCCATGTGTCCCGACAATGTCTGGTGGGAGTGGGGGGAGACAAAGTGCTGAATAAGTACAGTCCCGTCAATCGGGAAGTGTGGTCACTCCAGTCATACCCTAAACCGATCTGGGCGCTATTTATTGCGTCTAAGCCCGTAATATTTCCCCGCACGGTCGACTTGACCCCCAGATGTTAATGGTCTATTTCTTAAATCTATAGTACTATAAACCTTCCCGCTGCCTCAGCAGGAAAATGGGTATTTTGATATACAGCTACGGTATTTTTCCGTTTCCAATTTCATCGCTAATTCGTAAAAACGTGACTGTTTTAAGAAGAAAATGCTATGTTGTGGATCATATTTTATCACTTTACTACACGACGTCCGCAAGTCTGTGATTAAAAATCCTAAAGAACAAAAAAGCTGTGCTTACGATAAAATTAACAGGAAATACACACATTACATATATTACAAAAATTTATAAATTGGCTCTTTACTAATAGCTTAAAAATTAACACTAAAAAAACTAAAATACCTAATGCATTTTTACACACACATATCGATACTTTACTGCCTCACCTCGTATCTTAAATTGGCTACATTTCAGGAGAGAAAAAAAAACTAAGTAAATAAATAAGTAAATTGTTTCTTATCAAATAACCTTAAATCTAGTTTTGTACATTTACTGAGAAAAAAAATATTATGATTTTTTTTGTCTCCTGCAAATATATGACAGAATATTTAGAATTTCACACACCATGCTTAATCATGGTAGAATGTAAGAACTAAATTATTTAACTATGTATATCTGCATGTATATGTAAATAAAGAGTTTGAATTTTAAGTATCTCTATACCAAATTTCAGCTCAGGCAGACAGGATATACAGACACACAATCACATTAATAATATTAGAATGGATATTTTTGTAAATATTATAGATTTTTTTGTAATGTTTATCATTGAAGGTATCGTTTCCCTTTATTATATTATTTAGACGGAAAATGTGTTTATTTTTTGCTCAGTTTTATAAATAAACTAGCTGTAACCCGTGACTCCGTTCGCGTGATAACTTTTCTTTTGAATTTCCTAGTATTTTTTACTACAACCCAAAAAAAGGTGAAGCTTTTCTAGAGTTATAGCGTCAGGAAGGAAAACGCTTATTTTTTTAATAGATGAATAAATAAATAAAAAAATAAACGTTTATTCACTTATTTAGACATTACATTTGGACATTATATTTTTCAGATTGGATATGATTATAAAATTTCCTGTAAAATTTATTGTATTTAATTATTCGACCGTATTTGTCTTTTAAAAGGTTCTGTCGACGTCCACACTGCACATGGCCTTGCTCATCCTCCAGAATAACTCAATGTCTCTTGTGCTCGGTACCCATGGTCAAGGGTCATCGCAAATTCATTTTATATAATCTGAGGTCTTAAACTTTACTCAGAGTCAATGACCTAGCAACTGCTCCATCGTCACTCCCAGTTTTTCTTCGGAATAAATTCTGCAAAAAAAAATATTTTTGTCAAAATGCTCAACATACGAGGGTAGTCCGATAAGTACTTAGGCTACTAAAAGAAAAAGAAAATTTTGGAAAAAATGCAATTTATTTTATTTACGTAATCTCCTTTCAGCGATGCTCCAACTTTTTTAACCCCACTGAAAAATACATTTTATTGATTATATATATTATATATGTCACTCGTCTGACAGTCTGGGTCCACTTAAAATCAAGGACTGCTCCGTGGTCACTACCTGAGTGGATACCAATTCAGATTCGATTTTTGATCATTGCACTGCCTGCCTTCCTCTGTTAATTATTTTGTTGTGCCTCGATAATTTTTTTTTATGTATACATATTTTTTATTGTCGTTTATAAACATTATATTATAGCGTGAAATAGTCGGTCGGTTATAGTATTTACGTATAATTGTTAGGTCGGTATAACATTGTTAGTCATAAGAATTCCTACATTTTTTTACTTTTCTTTGTGTGTTATGTAATGACCAAAAAAAAACTGAATAATTTTTTTATTATTATTATTACTCTTTGATTTCGCTGCGCTATTTTCCTTTCAAAAAGAAGAATCGTGTCACCAACCGATATTGCTCTTTTTCCATTTTGATAAAATTCGCCGACAAACTAGCTTCTTCACGCTCTCAAAACGAAAAGAAAAATCCAAAATGGCTGAAATTTTGACAGTAGCCGCCTACAAGGAGGTATTGTTCAATAGTAAACTTTTTTGCGATAGTAGCGCCACCGGTCGGCGAGGCTAAGTACTTATCGGGCTACCCTCGTATACAGGGATATAATAATATTGCTATTAGTACAAAATTATGAAACAGATTTTATCGTTAAGCATTTGAAAGGCTTGCCTAAGAAGATATTTGTATTACATTTTATTTAATTTAATTTATTTACTTAATCTAATACAAAGTTTTACAATATTTATAACAAATATCTGCTAACGCAGTTTGACTGCATATAGTAGTCTCTTTATATAACTACTAGCGACCCGCTCCGGCTTCGCACGGGTAGACATTTATTTTTTATTAGGTCTCTGAAAAAAAATTTTTGTGGCGGCCATCATTCATTTTTATACCAATTACAATTCTAAATTCGTAATATTTTTCAAATGTACTGTCCGATTGTAAAAAAGTAAAAAGTAATTTATAGCTAATGAAACAATCTTGCTCTTTATTTGGATAAGGATTAGTATTTGACGATAATATGATCAATAAACATAGGCTTATAATTTTAATTACTTTTATTCTATGGATAAGTGGTTATAATTGCTAAAATATAAATGTTTGATTTATACTATCGCGGACTTTGTTGTAGGCAAGTCAATTATATAATAGGATAGGTTTAATTAATCGTTAACGTACGGCAGTTTTTTCAACGACTCACTCCACAATGAAGAATGAGAAGAACCCGCGTAAGAACCTCGCACGAGGCCACTTTCACTATAAGCACAAGGTAGCTAAGGAACGTTTGTTTGAGAGCCTCTTCCACCACCCTCGAGTAAAATGTTGAGTAGACAATTTTCGATTTTACTGTTGCAGGTGTCATGTAGTTCTAATATTATTTTATGTTACTGGCCAAAGCCACTGATAGTGTAAATACTAGTTACTAACCTTAAGTTAAAAGGGGCTCATCCCTCCCGAAATATAGGCCCAGATACACCAATGGGTTGCTCCCGTGGGATACATTTTCAGATGTGTGAGGCCGCAGGTAGATGCTAGTGTAAATTTGTAACAATAACGAAAACATTCCTTTTGTTATCGACAGACAGATTGTGGGTAACAGGCACTAAGGTTTAATCGGCAAAGAGGATTATCGCCGGGTAATTAGCGGCCGCACCTGCGAGCCCCCGGGCGGTGCGAGTGTTAATACACATGAGCTGCACCCGCCAGCGATTAGTGCTATACTGTTTTAGTGCTATACTGATATATTGATTTCGCAGCACCTTTTTTGCTAAGTTCGATAACAATCGACTAACAGGTGAAGAAAACGCCAGGTGACTGTTTAACTTTATACTCGCATTTCACCTCTAAATATTACATTGATTCACACAAAGTCAGAGCTTGTCTTAGTCAAAGTCAAGAGTTAAAGTGTTTTTATGAGAAATATCATCATCATCAAGGTACATTTTTTGAACGTCGAAACTACCAGAGCAGACATAATCATAGAGCACGACGATGCCAAACATAAAACCAAACTACCCACAGAAAGCAGACGGGTACAGTAGAGGGTATTCTAAATATGACATTTTAATAAATCTATTTATTATATATATAAAAGAAAGTCGTGTTAGTTACACCACTTATAACCCAAGAACGGCAGAACAGATTTGGCTGAAAATTGGTAGGGAGGTAGCTTAGAGCCAGGAGACGGACATAGGATACTTTTTATCCCGTTCGACAGCGTTCGATTTTCCAATAATAAAAAACACAATCTGCTTATTTATTGCCATTAAGGCGGAACAAAGTTCGCCGGGTCAGCTAGTTCCAAATAAAAAAACTAATGTTTCAAAATTTAATTATGACAATTTTGATCGCATGGAATTGGAAGTCCGCCCTTCACAAGTAGACCCCGCGTGCCCGCGACGATCCGATTCCCCGCCCGAAACCAGGGCACTCCATGACCATGTCCATTTTGAAACTACGGTGCCTGCCACCGGTTCGGTGACCAACCGTGCGAGAAGAACCGGCGTAAGAAACTCGCACGGGGTCATCTTTTACCTAAAAGATGGAAAAAATATTCTTTTGAAATAAAATAATGTTACAATATAATTACTTACAAGCTATGTAGGAATAATAACAATTAAGGTAAAGCTGCATAGAGCCACCTTATTCCCAAACTGTGCAGCCTTCGATAAAATCATTAACATTAGTATATATATACTTTATTCTGTGCACAGAGCATAGACTAATACTTGCTACCAACTACTACTTAATAACATAAATATCATAGAGGAATTATACCTAGAGTTGCGGATCCCATACAAATCAGCGTGTCCGTAGGTTTTAGTTCACATCCGACCGACAGATGTCACTAAGGGTATCAATTTTTTTTTATGATATTTAGGAGGCAAGCGAACAGACGAGTTACCTGATGGAAAGCAACTGCCGTCGCCCATGGACACTCGCAAGATCCGAAGAGTCACAAGTGCGTTGCCGGCCATTTATGAGGAAATAGGGAACGGGAATAGTGATAGGGGATTAGAGAAGTTGGGCCACCGGTAAACTCACTCACTGAACGAAACACAGCACATCACCGTTTCACGCCAGTTTTCTGTGAGGCTGTGGTATCACTCCGGTCGAGATGGCCCATTCGTGCCGAAGCATATCCCACGGCAAATATGCTATATCGAATAAAAATTTTGTGTGAAACGTGTCATCTAATAGACTACGGTTTAAACTCGTTGCAAACTCAGATACACAAAAATTATTCCGCTAGATGTCGCTGAATATTTTACCGGGAATGGCATTTATTGATATTTTGCAAATCAAAGTTTTTGGTTCTTTAATAATATTTATTGATATATTTCTATATAATAATTATTATAACATAACTTGCTATTTCAGCACAAGAAGGCGCAAAATTACTTATTTCTCACCATCTTGTGTTGAATATGCAAGTTACTTTGTAAATAATAATGACGCCATCTACCAGTTGCAGCTTAAAACTGGCCGTAAGTATTGGTTTTTAAAGTATTTTTTAGAAAATCTTAATTATGAATATACGAGCGTTTATAAATAAAAAAATAAGGTTTTAAGGTTACTCCTTTTGATGTAAATGTCTAGTTTTATTGCATTATTATACTTCTGAATTTATCCAGCATCGTGGAGGTTTAGGTATGAAGTTTTTCCCGTGTACGAAATTTTGTATGGATCTGTAAGTCTATAAAATAATTGGTCTATGGTAATACGTTTGACACAGGCATAGCAAATTACCACGTTAGCTTATTAAGGGTCTATTTCACCGCTTACAGATAGTCTATTTATTTGAAAGATACAAGGTAAGCGGTGAAACAGGCCCTTAGCGTACCAAACTTTAAACTTTATTTTGCAGTAATCTCAGTATATATTGTACAGTCGTATAGCTCTTGCCCGCGACTATGTCCGCGTAAAACTTTATAATTAAAAGATATTATGTCATTGGCATAAACTAAGAGGATTTTCATGAATTAAAAAAAACACTTTAAACGCGAGCGCAGCCGCGGTCAAGAACTGGTTCCTTTATACAGATTGTAACAAAATAAACTGTGATATATTTTTGTGTGTGTGTGTGTGCAGTGCTGAAAGCCTAACTAGACTTTGTGATTTGTATACGCAATCCGGTAAAAACCGTCCAAGTGCGGACTCGCCCACGTAGGGTTCCGTAGGACGTTAGAGCAAAAATAGGTAAAAATATTTTTTGTATGAGAGCCCACCTTATTTATTTTGTGTATTTTCTTACTGATCAGCAAAATTTCGATACAAATTATTATTTTGTGAAAATTGCAAGCGTCTTCCTGTTGCGATTATTCATATCAACATAAAAATGAAAAAAAATCACGTTTACAGTATGAGAACCCCTCTTATGTTAAAAGTTTATTTCGTTGTTATATCGGCAACAGAAATACATATTCTGTGGAAATTGCAACTCTCTAGCTATTACAGTTCTTGCGATACGGACAGACAGATAGACAGACAGACAGACAGTAATCGAAGTCTTCGGGACAGGGTCCCGTTTGTACACTATGTGTACGGAACCCCAAAAAAATCACTTTCAGCGCTGCTACATTCATAGCGAACTATATAAAAGAAATACATAAAAACCCAAAATATTATCACTTAACTTCAAATACATCTATACTAATAATATCGAGCTTAAGGGTTTGTTTGTTTGAACGCCCTAATCTCTGGAACTGCTGGCCGGAATTAAAAATTATTTTTGTGTTAATAAGTCCATTTATCGAGGTAGGCTCTAGGCTATATAACATCACGCTACGCACAATAGGAACCGAGCAGTAATCAAAAAATGTTGGAAAAACGGGATAGTCGAAACTATGCCTATAAGTTTTATGCAGACGTAGACAACAACTAATGTTATATAACAGTATCTCAAAAAGTTCAACTTCACACCAGAGCCAAACCACTTTAATTAATTAAGAAAAACAGATATATATATTTTTTAATTTCAATTTTCTATCTTTATTAATTAGTGTGTTATGAATTTTTTAAATAGTTTTTCGGCTCTGAAGTAAACTTGTATTTTTGAGATACGCCACTTCCGCTTACCGCCGTCGATAATTAGCGAGTCATCGATTAGTGTAATGACAAGCGCACAATCTGAATGTTAAGTGTGCACAAGCTATTGAATTATCAAATCCCTTGTGCCCATTAGCCGCTGTTGGTTAAACCTACAGATTACATGTTAGTCATGACGCAGATTAATGCTGGAGTACACCTTTGGTCAACATGCAGTCGATAGCCACAACGCAGTTGGACAACATTCATACTAATGTTATAAATCGATGCCTTACTGCTACCTATCAAATAAACTCATATCTAGTTTTGTACAATGACTAAGAAAAATATATATAATTAGTTTTTTTTGTCTCCTGTAGGTGATTAACCGACTACCAAAAACGAGGAGGTAATATGTTCGGCTGTATGTATTTTTTTGTATGTTTAACGGTTACTCCGCCGCTAGTGAACCGATTTTAAAATTTTTTTCTTTGTTGTATCGGGTATTACTCCAATTTGGTTGCTGCAGTTGCTTTCCATCAGGTTACCCGTCTGCTCCCTTTCCCCTTAAATAACATAAAAAATGTATAATGCCTAGTGGTTCTCTATAGGTATAGACATTATAATTTTGGATAACTAAAAAGGGGTAAAATAATTATTATTTTTTACAAAAAATTAAAACCGACTTCCAAATGAAAAACAAAAATAATAATAAAGAAAATGATAATAATAAAGAAAATATAAAATAATAATAAAGTATTAAATAATATTTATTCTTTAATAGTGCCTGTTTCAGAATTCGGTGAGGCATCAGCCTGTTTCCGTACACAATCTTCATAATTTTAAAGTTGGTAGGTACCAGTCAAAAATTAAGACAGTTTATAAAATGTAAGCTGGTACCGACTTTAAAATAATGAAAATTGTGTACGGTAATATCAGCAGATGCCTCGCCGAATTGTGAAACATGCACTATTAAAAAACATATATTATTTAATCGTTAAGAACATTTTCATTCATTCAAACTTTGTACCCCTTATTACGAAAGACGCGTTAATGTAAAAGCATGAAATTTCTCCTAGTAGTAGTTGATGTGGAGAAGAAGCGTGGAAAACCATTATTATTTTAAAATATCCTTTAATTTTAAATATTTTTAATAAATAAAACGCTACGCACACAACAATACGTATACTACAAGATTGATGACACAATTATCGTGTATGATAATCGTGTCAAATACTCTTTTGTTTATGGTGAGGTCTGTGATCTGTAATTTAACTGAAGTCTGTTATTGAATTGAAAATTATTTATAGTCGAATTTCGTCCACAAGCCGACCTCTAGTTCAAGGAATTAAGTAACTACATCTGCATTATGGTTCTGTACAATAAGGGCGTTTCACTTGTTATAAAGTGGTCATCACAGAGAACCGCTCGTTTTAAATCGATCTTCTAGAATTCTAGAAGCTCTTATTTAAACTCAAACCAATCCAGATTCACTGACCGAGCGTTTTCAAATAACTTTAAGACGGAGTATTCCCAGAGGCTTGCCATCTGATACAGCTTCTAGGCAAGCTAGATTAAAGCCTAGCCTTGAGCGCTTTTGATAGCTCACGCCGGGGGCGCGGGTTCGAATCCCGTCGATGGAACAAAAAGTTATTCAATGTTCCTGGTTCCTTAATACATTCTATTCTATTCATAGCCGTTGGTGTCCCACTGCTGGGCAAAAGCCTCCCCTCTTTCCTTCCACACGTCTCTATCTTTAGCTA
>JAOTAV010001049.1:0-10048 GCA_026546445.1 Cyclargus thomasi | reverse complement strand
AGAAAATTGATTTCCCGCTTTTACTTGACACTGGCCATGGTTATAGCCAAGCGCCATATAAATAAATAAATAAATAAAAAAAATAAAAGAAGAGGAAGTAGTAACTAAATAATATTTTCCTTAAAAATTATAATTTAGGTCATAAACTTTATTCTGTGATTTAGGTATAAACCCTTTATTTGTCGGTATAAATCATCATCAAATCTTAGTATATACTCTATTCTGTGGTATAAATAAACAGTTTACTTTTAATGAAAAGGCAAGGATCTCTTTGAATTATTATTATTTAAATGTTTTAAGCGGTATATAACTATCATCGACCTGTAAATAAATTAGCTTTAAGTATATATTTATTCTAATAATTGCTTTGAAATATCTATGTATAAATAATTTTCCTAAATTGGCTAATACGCATACAATATACCATGGAAAAACCCCTGGAGGAATCCATGTATCAATCGATATTACGGGATGATCAAGAATCTGTTAGCATTTTTATGACTCGAGGTATGTGTAAAAATATATGGAAAGTGCAATTATATTATTATTGACTATTGTATATTTCTTAAAATGATATGAACATATTCGATGTTTTAGGAGCAAATCCAAACAAAGTGACCAGCCATGGCAAAACTTGTTTAGGTGAGGCAGCAAATGTTGGGAATTTAAGTGTGGTAAAGCTCCTTGTTGATCCAAAACCACCACAACCTTTATCTAAAAAAAGGAGCGCAAAATCTCAAAAAAGAAAGTTCAGACACAATGGTCATAATGAAGACACAGTAATCAAATATAAAAACTTAAGTGACAGAAGCTTAAGAAACTATCAGGTGGATAAGGATTCTAACTCAAATGATAGAAATCAGGGTTACTATGTTGTGATACACAGTGAAGGTTCCAGCAGTGATGAAAGCAGGTTTAATAGCTTGAAGTCACCAACCAGCCCACTATCATTGCCCTCAACTCCCTTAGCAGATTTAGAATGGGATGAAGAAATTGGCAACATTGCCCCAACTACAAAAGAGGATGAAACATGGTCTTCAATGTACAGGTGTGTGTAATAATAATTCAGTTAGAAAAATATATTAAAATATCCTAATATTATATGATATGTAACATTTGAAAAGACTTAGAAACAAAAAAACAATTCTATGTTTGTAATAAAATTTTTGTAAGAAGGTACTTTAGTATTAAGGAAAAAAAACGTTTATAATATTTTTCAAAAAAAAATTTCAGATGGTATGCATCCATTTTAGAAAGTACTGGCGCTGCTATAGCCTCAGCTTCAAATGTGACATATGGAGTGGATCAACAAGATGCATTCATGAGAACGGCTTTACATTATGCTGCAGAACAGGGTCATACAGGAATTGTTAAGGTTTTAGTAGATTCTGGTAAGCTATAATCTGTTTATTAAAAGTTTACCATACAAATTGGTAACTAAGGTCAATATTTCATTCTTTTTCACAAATCATTGTATCTGCATTTTACATTTAAATTGGTAATTTTTATTTAGACTGTAACAAAATTATTAGTGGTAGCAATATATTTTTAAATTGTTTATTCCTTCTCAATAGGTGGCAAAATAGATGTTCCTGCAGGTGATGGTTTTACAGCATTGCATATAGCAGTTATGAGGAACCATTATGAAGTTGTTAAGCATCTTCTAGCAGCAGGCAGTAATGTTAACTATAAAACACATGAGAAAATGACCTGTCTACATTTTGCAGCATCGAGGGGATTTTTAGAAATAGTAAGAACCTACCTTGGCATATCATTTTTGCAATTATTTATAATTATTAGAAAATTAATAAGTATTAGAAAACATGTATCTCAAAACTCAAAGTTCTTTTGTCAACATATTAAATTTAAAAAAGGGTTATGCTCATTAAAGGTAGTTTTATCAGAACCAATTAGTTTACATTACTGCCAATAAAAAATTTATTATATCAAAGAAAAATATTTTTTAAGGTGAAACTTCTAGTTAGTAAAGGGGCAAAGTTAGAAGCTCGTGACACAAATGAACGAACTGCACTGTACCTAGCCTCAGGCAGAGGACACATAGATGTGGTCAAGTATCTTATCGGTAGTGGAGCTAATGTTAATGGAGAGGAAATTCATGGTGAGCTAATCACATAACAAATTGAAGACTATAGGACTAAGTTCTGCTAAAATATCAGGAATAATTTCTTCTTATGTTTCTGCTTTCTGCAAAAAGACTTTCCACTTTTTCAAATAAGAATATTTGTTTGAAATTTTAACAAATAAAGTGGTTTTACATTTTATACATCCAGACCTTTTTGTTTTTTTTAAGTATTTTTTGGAATTTACAAAACACAACACACACACCAATTCATAAATCAAATATTTAATGGTGGCTCTAATGCAACCTTAATAATATCGATAAATTTGACGCACTTATCATCAGCGGCGTGGCGGAGTGGCTAGGGTGCCTACTTAGGTACGAAGAGGCATTTTATTTTGTTTTTCATTTATAAATTTCAAACCTTTTCATAAATTTTAATTTTATTATAATTTAAAACTTTTTTATAAATTTGAAACTTTCAGAAATGCGTTTTCCTAATTTTTTGATCTGTACTGATACGGAACCGTTCGTGCGCGAATCCAACTCGCACTTGGCCGGTTTTTCCCGTATCGCTTTTATGTCTGTTTGTTTTTACGTGCTAATCTCCGGAATCACTGCACGAACTTAATTAAAACTTTGTTTTATAGCAATTAGGTCTTCGAAAAATATATTATACTTTTATACCATGAAAATGTACGGTTCCGGTGCGATACACTAATTTTAGCGCAACGTAGTTGCGGGCATCAACTATATAGTGAGTATAATAATTTGATCCACTGTACGTAGGCTGCAAACTGTTCCTGCTAACCGTTTTGACCGCAAATACAAAGAAATATAATTGTTTGGCAGGATACACCCCACTGTGTGAAGCGGTCTGGCACAGGTACAAGGATGTAGTGGAAGTGTTACTGTCCTCCGGGGCTCGGATAACACATTCTCATAAACTTCTACATAATGCGATTATGCAGAGACAGGTAAACACCATTTCTAGTATCATAAACGCCGTTTATCCGCGGCTTCGTTTTTATGGAACAAGCTATGTGTAATCTGTTTGACTGGCAGCTCGAACCGCTAGTTACACCGTACATGGTTCTCGCGAATTTTTTTTCCCCATTTTGTATCTGCCATTGGCTTTCATTAGCCATTACCAGATGTGTTCATTTCAAATCACATTTTTTAAAGGTGTTCCATTAAACACACTCTTTAATACTAAGAACAATGTATATTGTCTTCATGTCTCTTTTCATAGTCAATAATAATGCCTTATTCTCTTTATTCTAGTATTTGCAGACATTTCAGTCTTCTTGTGTCATTATCAATTAGCAGGTCCCTAGCAAGTTCGTCAGTGTGATTTTTTATTTTTTCGTTGTATGCTTGTATGTACAATCAGGGAAGTTGAATGAGATCTAGATTGAGGATCTAAGTAAGTCGGTTATTTGACATAGGTCTGTCAACTGGCACTGTTTCAATTTCCCCCATTATACTTAGACACCTCCTCCTTTGTAGTTGTAATGATCAAGTATTCATGTATCTCAGAGTTAGGTATTCATGCTCCAGTGACCAGTTGCCACTGGTCTATCTTATACACATTGGTGCTGCAGTTTTTGTGCAGCTATAAGTTTAAAGCGTCCGTATCCTAGTGCCTATCGTATACTAGTGGTACCTTTGGTTCGCACTCGAGAGGGTTGGTTCGAACCCCGGTGGAGGCGTGTACCAATGAGACATTTTCCGATCTCAAGTACATAATGAGGATGCTCATTGCCGTGGGAGAGCCATGCTTCAGCGCGAATGGGCCTGCTCTACCGGAGTGACACCACGGCCTCACAAAAAAACTGACGTGAACGACATTGTGCTGTGTTTCGTTCAATAAGTGAGTTTACCGGTGGCCCAAGTTCCGTAATCCCTTATCCCTCATAAGGGTCGGCAGCGCACTTGCGACTCTTCGGATGTCTCGGATGTCGCGAGTGTATATATAGCCTCCGTACCACAGACTTGGGTTGGGACTTAATTGGGCCGAGGACTGAGGCCTGTGGTACGGAGGCTTTGATATTATACAGTTTCAGCGAGATATCCCCAACACAAGTAATGCTTACTTAATGGGGATGTCTCATGGATATGTTTGTATTTGATTTTATTGAGAAATAAAGGTATTATTATTATTATTAGTTTTGATAATTCATCAACAATTTTAACCTGGAACTGTCTGTCTTCAAGATAGGATTTTATAAGCGTTAGGTAAAAAAAGATTAACTTTGTGCCTAAAACTAGATCAAATTTTAGGCAATTGTTTGAAACAACAAGACCATCAGTAATTTTATTGTTTTAAAGCCTATTTCACCGCTTACAGATATTCTATTCACAACTTAATTTGACAAATGTATGGAGAATCTATCAAAAAGGTTGTGGATAGCCTAACATAAACTTTATCAGTAAGCGGTGAAACAGGCAATGGCTGGCTTAGCGATGTAATTAACATTCTAATAAACTGCTCTTTGGTGGCGTAAACTTCGCGTGAATGAATATAGAACTTGTAATTCAGGCGTAGTTGTTTTGTATTTAAAATGTCTTTTTTTTTTCAGGAGGAGATAGTAACAATGATGGCGAATCTAGGAGGCGGGATCAATTTACACAACGACAACGGCGACACGCCTTTGCTCCTCGCGGCCAGAATTTCACAACCAAGCATAGCACGAATACTATTAGAAAACGGTACGGCAACGCTGATAAAACAACGATCGATTGCCACGGCGAAATTTCCCCAAAAACAATTCCTATAAAAATAGCTAAATCGCCGTAGCTTGTCACAAAAATCTTCATATAAAGTGTCCAATTTCGTATAAAATCCGGTGCAAAATCAATTCGATCCGACCATAAAGGTTTTAATTTGTTTCAGGTGCAAATGCGAACGCGTGCAATAGTATAACTGGCGCAAGTATTCTCCACATTGCAGTAGAATTTATAGACTGCCCAAAAGATTTTCAGGATTTGCTCATGTGTTTACTACAGTACAAGGTCGACATGAATGCTGTTGCTCTGACCGGTGATACGGCGCTAAACCGCGCACTGTTACTACAAAGGTTAATAAGCTTTTATTAAGATTATATTTTCCTTTCGTCACACGATTGGGGATCATCCATAAAGTACGTCACACTTAAAGGGGGGTCGATAAACGAATTTTGGCACAACGGAGTTGTGGGCATCATCTAGTTGTAACTAAAACAGTAATCCTAAAATTTGCCAACCGCTTCTTAGAGTTTCGCACCAAAATCAGTACACTATTACTAAGACTTCAATTCCTGTTCGTCTGCCTGTGTCCAGGCCGATTTTTTACAATATGATTTCGCGATGCTCTACAGGCTAAGGATGTTTTTAGCTCCCTGGCTCTATGTATATCGAATTAAGAGCTGATGTTTACTGGTTGTTCTTTGCAGGGATCATGCAGCAGTTTTGCTCGTTAGACATGGTGCTGATGTTAACTCATGTGATGTGAACTCTTGCGGTCTAGACAATTTATCTATAGCTTGTCAGAAGAGATCGTCCCACCTTGCCAGAATGCTATTAAAGGCTGGACATCATTTGCCACTGATGGAAGCCGTTGAATCAACACTCAAGCAAGGAACTCCTAAATATCTAGAATATTATATTTGTAAGCAAGGGTTGACTCTATTTGATCTATGTAGAATTAAAATTAGGAATATCTGTAGTAATATACCATTGTTCTCGTATGTTAATAGTTTACCATTACCAAAGAGCTTAATGAGACTTCTCATGTTGGAAGACGAAGGTTGTTTAGATGTAAGTTGTATTTTCATTGATAATCTAAGATTATATAAATCATAAAACCATATTTTAAATAAGTTTTATTGAAAGTTTGAATACGTACTGAAAATAGTACAAAGGTGTATAATAATGTGACACTATAATATATAAAACATTTGATTATGTAAACTACTCATTCTGTCCTAATACATTTAGTTTAAATTCACACAAAGGTGCTTAATATGTATTGCAGATCTAGTCTGCTAAGAATGTTGATCTCATGTTTTAATCATTATGTTTAAAATTAGTTTTAATATTTTTATTCTATAGTAACAAATAAATATTTTCATTATACTTTGTTCTTATGTATAAAGTTGTAAAAAACATACTAATTATAATTCATACCACATAATGATGTTATGTGTACAAAAGCATACATCTAAAAATAGTAGGAATATATTTAAAGATCAATCCAAATGCAGATACATCAAACATTACACATGACATAATTGAATACAAAAAGCTTTTACTTACTTGGAATTGTATGCATGATATGCCACAACAATCTTTTTTTTTCCGTTCTTAGATTGCGTTTTCACAAGAGTTAAACTAAGCAGATTTTTGAACAATGCCTTTTATGATTAAATAGAAAACCTGCCCTAAAGCCGTTTTTCCACCGCACGCTGTGTCGTCGCTGCTCGATAGTGGCATAGAGAAAAATGCAACCGAAAGTCATCAAGTGGCATTTTTTCGGCCGAAATAAATTCGTTGACAGTGACTGCGTGCGTTTGATAAACGGCCTAAGAGATGTCAAACACATGTATCAAACATATTCTGCTCACTAAGCTTAGTGCAGCTCTGGTGACCTTACAAAAATGCAACCTCATACAATGTCAGCGACTTGCCATAACAATATACCAAAATATGTTAATAGGTATAGTACATTACAGTTTAATAATGGAAATATAGCATTGTTTAAAAAATACTGGTTTCAATGTTTTATATTTGGAATTTTACCCTTATTATCTTTAATTTGAGGAAGATTGGGCGATGCATCAATCAATATATGGATGAGATCATAATGCTTGTTTTCAACAACTTTATGGAGAACTGTTTTTCCATCATCATCTTGCATCTGAATGTTTGCCCCACTTTGTATTAAAAACTTCAAAGTAGATGTTTTCCCTGTAATCAATTAATGTTAAAATTAACAACAGTATTAGTAAATTTCCAATGCTTTATAATACATGTTTTATAATAAAACCTATCCAGTTGTTTGGAGAAGTTCTGTGACAAACCTACGCATACAAGAATATATATATATATATAAATAAGTCGGGCTTTTTTTCTTCCTGATGATATAACTCCAGAATGCACGAACCAATTTCTATGGTTTTGCAAACATTGAAAGGTTTCAAAAGAAAATTTATCACACAGACGGAGATGCAGGGATCAGCTAGTTAAGATATAAGATAAGATTTGTTCTACATCTCACCAGCAGCAGCTGCTTTGTGTAATGGTGTAGCCTTGCCACTTCTTGTTTGATGGTCAATAAAAGCTCCATTCCTAAGGAGTATATTACAAATTTCAACATGACCTCTTCCAGCCGCATAGTGCAAGGCTGAATAACCAGCATTATCGGGACTATTTACTAGATCTTTAGCATTTCTTGACTTCTCTATTAAAGAGATAACTTTATCTTTATCACCTGAGAAAGCTAAAAATTTATAACATATTATTTTACAACATTTAAGATTGTCCGTGGCCTAACGGGTAAGACCTTAGTTTTGCACTCAAGAGGGTGCAGGTTTGAGCCCCGGTGGAGGTGTGTACCAATAAGGCATTTTCCGATCTCAAGTACATAATAAGGATGCTCATTGACGTAGGAGAGCCATGCTTCGGCACGAACGGGCCGGCTCAACTGGAGTGATACCACAGCCTCACAAAAAACTGACGTGAAATGCTGTGCTGTGTTTCATTCAGTCAACAACACACTCAGAGTTTACCAGTGGCCCAACTTCCCTAATCCCTTATACCTATTCTCATTCCCTCCTATAGGCCGCCAACGCACTTGCAACTCTTCAGATGTCGCCTGTCCATGGGCGACGGCAGTTGCTTTCTATCAACCCGTCTGCTCGCTTGCCCCCTAAATGTCATAAAAAAACATTGTAAATCCTAGTATAGAAAAAGAAACATTTCAATATAATAAACAATATAAAGTACAATCAAAGAAATTGAAACAGATACAGATTGTGGATCTAAGTTATTTGGTTGCATTATGTTATACCCAGCTGACAGAACACAACTTACATTTTCAAACAAGTATATAGGTTACTTTAGGTTGCCTGTTAGCAACTGCTTCCAGCAGTAAGGCCACCATTTCAGACATTTATTTTTTGTTCTTTTGCAATTGTGACTTTTTTGTTGAAATAAAGATTTTTTTATTTTATTTTATATATACAGAATCATTTTACCTGCATTCCAAATACCCCTCTCCCAATCCATCTCCGACAATGTTTGGTGGACAGATGCATTCGCACTGTTGCTATGACAGTTACATATAGAATGATTATTCATATTTCTTAAATTATTAATTACAATATGACATAAATAATATCTGGTCTCTCTTCTGTCTTAAATGTTACGTCTCAATGTCCAAGTCGTCTCTCCTTCACCGCTGCTGGAAACCACTCTGTACCCTAATTGAGATAGAGCATTGATTGCTTTTATTGCAGTTGTTTTAATTTGCACTCCGTTTATTACACCAGTACCAGACCCTGAAAATTTTTTTGTAAGTGCAACTATTTCATCTTCACTTAAGCCAAACACGGAGCAATCATTTGCATGCAAAGATCCTTTAATAGCAATATAAACTACATCATCTTCTTCATCAATAGGAATTGTTGCTAAATTATTTGCAGAAACATTTTGACTTCCCTTTGTTTCCATCATAAAAAAATATATCACAAAAATAATATCTACAAAAAGATATGCCTAAACTTCGTCGTCTTTGTTCGAGTGATGATAGTGCATAGCTTCTTTGCTAAAGTTAGTTATGTTATCTTGCTCCACAATAATTGAAGGTTCAGGCTCTGAAAACTCCTTTCTCATAGTCCACATGTATTCATTGTAGTCTTGTTTGACTGCAGTAGAACTGGAAGCTACCACCTTGTAACCCAGCACCTGAAAAGTATGTACCAATTAAATATTTGTCAATTGTAACTGGCTATTTATGACAAAAAACTACAAAGATGTTTGAATACCTCTAGAGCACTAAGTATGACACAAGGGTGTTGAAGATACACAATAGTTGAGTCATCACTATATCCTCCACAAGGGAAACGTTTTAGTTGCTCTATGTCCCCGGCTGCGTGTTATAACAATAAATTAGTGATGACAAACACTCGACTACTTCATTCGTAGTCAATAGATCCTTTAGAACTGAGAAATGTCGAGTAGCAATTGCGCAATTAATTCTTATCACTATAATTTAGGCAAGTGACGTGATAATAATATAAACATTTCTCTTTTCTAGATTAAAAATGAAATATTTGTCATAGTCTACCTTTTAAGCCGGATACCAACACACGCCACGGGTTTTTATGCCCATAAGAAGCGAGATTACCTCTTATCAAAATGTAGGGCATTGATTACGAATTACTTAGCACTTGTGTTAATTAATAAACAACGTTTTAAAGTTGTATTATGTACTTACTATTTCACAGAAAAGTAATTAAGAAGTGATAATTTTTATCATTGATTTTCCTTGCTTACAACAACACAATAACGATTTATCACAAAATCAACGAAATTATTATTTTCAGATAACTTTTCCGAATTCAGGTGACAAGTGACAACCAATGACAACTGAGAGTCTGAGAAACTGAGAAGTGAGAAAGTAAGAATGACAAGTGTCTTTTTATCTTTATATGGCACTATGGCTATATAACCATGGCCAGTGTCAATTAAGGCGGGAAATCATTGTTCCATTTATTACATATTTTTAGCAACGTCACATAATATCGTCTAACGTCTAGACAAAGTAAAACCCAAAAACACAACATTACTTTTTCACGTCCCGCCAAAATCCCCCTTCTTCTTTCTTTGTCTTCTTCTTTTTTTTTTTTTATTTATTTTATTTATTTATTTATATGGCGCTTGGCTAAAACCATGGCCAGTGTCAAGTAAAGGCGGGAAATCAATTTT
>JAOTAV010001048.1:0-34520 GCA_026546445.1 Cyclargus thomasi | reverse complement strand
AGGGAGGTAGCTTAGAGCCAGGAGACGGACATAGGATACTTTTTATCCCGTTCGACAGCGTTCGATTTTCCAATAAAGAAAAAAACACAATCTGCTTATTTATTGCCATTAAGGCGGAACAGAGTTCGCCGGGTCAGCTTGTTATTAATATTTTTCAATTCTTTGTAAAGCGTTATTTAACACTTGTAACAGTTATCCTGTCGATAACAGTACTATCTAGGCGACCAACAGCGACATCTCGTTTCGATTAGAATAAATGGACGACTGCATTAAACTCTTTGTGTAACACATAACGGGATCTAGAGGACTTGCTGCGTTTTCTGTTATCGAAGTTTTGGTATATGGGGGTGGTAAATACGAAGTTTATGGAAAAATGTACTAATAAAAATTATTATTTTCCTTTATCATATTTAAGCTAATTCCGTTCAATGGAACAAAACGACACCAAAACTATTTTAATACAGCATAAATGGTAAACGCAAAACTATCGGAGCCGAACGCGACAAACGATCTAATTTTAGAATTCGGTATATGAATGTCATGGAACGTCGCACACTTGCCCGCACCGAATCGATCTATTCGTTCAAAAATCAAAATCAAAATCTTTTCATTCAAAATAAGTACACTTTCTGAACGTCGAGACGTACGGTGCCTACCACCGGTTCGGGAACGATTAAACAAAAGTTCGCAATCAAAGTCAATAAAAAAAGGACTTCGATTCGTCCGGCTCGGTTGTGTGTTCATCATAAGTCAGCACAATTCGAGTACAACAAACCCACCTGCAAACATTAGTGATATCCGCGCCGGAGTACCCGTCTAGTTTCTTGGCGATGTACGTGAGGTCGACCTCCGGGTCCACCTTGACCTCCCGCAGGTTGATGTGCAGCAGCGCCTCTCGCCCCTCCTGCGTCGGTAGAGGTATGTAGATTCTCTTCTCGAGCCGTCGGCGCAGAGCCTCGTCGATGTCCCAGGGGAAATTTGTCGCCGCTAGTACCATTACCACCTGGAAACGTAAGTTTATTTGAAGTGATAAAGTTTTTTCTTTTACAATCAAAGAAGTTGAAACAGATACAGATCGTGGATCTAAGTAATTTGGTCGGATCATGTCAAACTCAGCTGAAAGATCACGACTTACATGGAATTGACATATTCCGTTCAAATGAGGTAGATCCATAAACTGGGTCTCTTTCATTTTCATAGTATATATGATACTGGTTTCTGATTTACCGGCTGAACGCAGCAGAACGACGTCTTTAAGGTAACACACAAAAACACAAGTGTGACAGAGACAGCACTATATCAGTATCTCACCTTAGCGGGCTCGTCGGTCGCGGAGCCCAGGCCGTCCATCTGAACGAGCAGCTCAGACTTGACGCGGCGCGACGCCTCGTGCTCGCTGTCCGACCCGCGCCGAGAACACAGCGAGTCGATCTCGTCTATGAATATTGTGCTCGGCGCGTAGAACCGCGCCTGGAACGGGTACAAAACATTTATTATATCCGTCAACTCAACCGCAAATTTTGTTATTCAATGCCCAATTGTAAAAGTTTATTTAACTATAACTTTTTTGTAATGTTATCAATACAATATATATAAAGATACTTTGAGTTCCGGGGAAGGGCATAGGATATTTTTTATTTCGGAAAAACTTACGGTTCTCGCGTTACAAATTAATTTTGGCGCAACAGAGTCGCGAAGTTCATCTTGTTATTAAAAAAAAAACCGCTCACCATCTCGAACAGCAGCCGCACCAGCTTCTCTGACTCCCCGCGGTATTTACTGGTTAGCGTGGAGGAAGACACGTTGAAGAACGTCGTCCCACACTCAGTCGCGACCGCCTTGGCCAGCATCGTCTTGCCCGTGCCCGGCGGACCCACCATCAGCACACCCTTCCACGGCCGACGGATGCCCTGCAAAAACAATTCGACTATTCAAATTCCGTACTAAAGTCCATACTCTATAGTTGATAACGGATCAAGATGGGACAATTGGCATAAGTCTATAGTGAGAAAGACCAGGGGTGTATTTACCATAGGACCAAAAGTGCTATAACCTACTGAACTTAGAATCTGACATTTCCCAATACTGACCTTGAAGTCCGATATCCCCCGCTTCTGACCTTAATTAAAACAATCTACTAGCTACTGAACTTGAGGAAGACCGGCATCTCACGCTACTAAACTTGAAAAAGCCTGGAATTGGGAGATTCCAGACTTTTTAATTCAGATGCAGAATTTCTTATTTTTAGAGCGTCCGTAGCCTAATGGGTAAGACCTTTGTTTCGCACTCGAGAGGGTGCAAGTTCGAGCCCCGGTGGAGGCGTGTACTAATGAGTCATTTTCCGATCTCAAGTACATAATACGGATGCTTATTGCTGTGGGAGAGCCGTGCTTCGGCACGAGTGCGAGCCAAAGGTCTTACCCATTAGGCTGCGGACGTTCTGAAATTCCGTATCTCTTGCTAATGACTTTGAGAAGAATGACATTTGCCGCTACTGACCTTGAATAGTCCGTCATCTCCTACTACCGACGTACCTACTACTATTGACCTTAAAGTCTGATATTTCCCGCTACTGGCCTAAGAGTCTGACATTTCCCGCTACTGACCTAAAAGTCTGACATTTTCCGCTACTGGCCTAAAAGTCTGACATTTCCCACTGCTGACCATAAACTCTGACGATTCCCGCTGTTGATCTAGAAGTCTGACATCTCCCGCTTCTGACCTTAAAGAAGTCCGGCATCCACATGGGCAGCACAACCGCCTCTTCCAGCAACCGCTTGGCCTCGGTCAGGTCCGCGATGTCGTCCCACCGGATGTTGGGGTTCTTCTGTACTATGTCGCGCTCTGGAACGTTAGAAGTGACGTCAATCCTAGTAATATCGTAATGTGACATTTTATTTGGATGTTTGAACGAATTTTGTTGAAATTGAATTTGTACAGAGGACCTGACTCAGATTATAGAATGCTTATTCCGATTAAATGCTAGTAATACTATAATAATTACACACGTATTTATGGTCAGCTGGTTCAGAGCTTGAATCTTAATTCGAACCTGCGCGTCTGCAAAGCGGGATGCGGGACACGGAGCGTCTGCAGCGCGGGACTTAACGTGCACACCCGTGCGACTGCAGTGCGAACCGTTTATTTCATATTTTGTTAGAACAGTTACTAAAAGACTCGAGAGCTAATAGCAATTTTTGAGTAGGTATTTGAGGCAAGCTGAAACCTTGTAATGTATTTCTCCTATAACACCCCAATTCGAAATTGCAGACCTGGCTGGTGAAAAAACAAAAAAAAGTTTCTCATAAATATATCTGGAAGTCAGAAGTTATGAAATTTTTTTAAGTTTTCAAGCCATATTCGCAAACAATTTTTGCCTGACAATGTTAAGACGCCCACTAAATCATCTGGCGTATTATTTTTTCTATTCTTTAAATATTCAACTACATATAAAAATAGACATTGCTCAAATATATATTTGGAAAATATATATTTTTTATTTTAGGTAAGGTGTAGGGTAGCTGGTCGTGCAGTGTCGTATAATTCGCGTTTTGTACGTGTTTGTTTGTATGTGTTGTGACAAGTCCGTTGTGCGGCAGACGTTTCCGCATCACACTCTCATTGGTCGTGCAGGTTTGGCCAAAGCTTAAGTAATCTGTCGATTTCATGAGTTTTTTATGAAATTTAGGGACAAACGAGCAGACGGGTCACCTGATGGCAAGCAAGAGATGTCGCTGATGGACACTGACAACTTAATTACTGGTACTTGAGGCCAGAAAATGTCTCATTGGTTGTCACATCCACCCGGTTTCGAACCAGACCGGCTAAGATGAACCAACGTGATATCTCTCTCTCGAGCGTAGTTATTGTCGATATCGACATACTATATATAATCTAACACGCGTACGCCAAAAAACGAATTTCTCGTTCGTAAACTAGCATCGTAAAAACTTAAGACTTTAAAAATTTGTGTTTATATAACAGTTCATAGATAAAAAAATATCACAGATTAAAAACAAAACACAATAACTATCTCTAATTTTGTCGACAAACACGAGAAAAAAGTATGGCACGTTAGGGTTAAAAGCCTCTTCACACCAAGCGGATTTGATATGGAGTGAAGTGAGTTATGATGACATTGACAATAGTTTCAGGCAAACTGCTGTCAGTGTCATCCACTAACTCACTTCACTCCGTACCAAATCCTCTTAGTGTGGAGAAGCTCTAATAGAGATGACGAGAGAACCGACTGACATAGAGAAAACGTGTAGACAAAATTTTGTCGATTGCTTATCTTAAGGCTACAGGATAGAGGCGTATAGACATTGGTGTCTTTATTATGACGTCATCAATGTACGTGCCAGATAAATCGAAATCTCTCACCGAGCATATCGACGAGGTCCCCGTCCGCGGCCGCCGGTGGCTCGAACCGCCGCTCCTCCTCCTTCTTCTCATCGTCAGTGTCGTTGTTGTTGTCCCTGTCCTGCTTGTCTTTCGTGTTGGTCTCCTTGTTCGTGTCTTTCGTCTTCGCTGTTGGATTAAAATAATATTATTTAGGGCACATTTTACAGTTTAATGTATAACTGCTACATTAAGGGCATTTAGGGCCCTTGCATTGTATATTTGTACCAGGACCTTACGCCGCCGTGAAACCTCGAGCATTGACCCGCACCGCACCGCAAATGTATGTAGGAGGCTATTTTACATGTGGCGCGTACGGTGCTGAAAACAGTGCGATAACCTTAAAAAATGAAATAAATTTTATTTTTTTGATGACTAAAACCTTTTCTTTTTTATTTTGTGCATTATGCATTCTGCATACATCTGAACCTAAAGTTAAATTACTATAAAATATATCTCTAAATAAGCCGTGGTAGACTTATAATTTACGCATGCACGACAATAGTATAGCCAATAATAAGAGTGAAGAGAGCGCAATGGTATTTTTGACTTCCAACTTTTCCGTCTTAATTATAAACCTCTCGACTTCTATGACGTGACCCTTATGTGTATTCAGTACGAGGGTCCTTTCAGTCTAAGCGGATTGTATAAGCTCTATTCACGGTCAGTAATTTTCGAGGCTAGGGGGGGGACACTTGATAGTGATTGGAATATGATTCGCTCCACCGACTATAATTCGACCGCACCTAATCTTATTATGCCCTCACTACTTCCTTCTTGTACGTATACGTATATTTCTCCCAACATAAGGACCTTATCATACTAGCGGAACGGACACGCAGCGTAGTGCATTGCGTCGCGGACGCACAACGAAGTGGCACCAACTCGTTGCAAACACGCAATGAAAATTTTGCGTATCCCCGGCCGTCTATTAACTTTTGGCTGTTTGTCCACCGCATGCCGCTACTGTCAACGAGATTATTCTAACTCGATAAAATGCCACTGTGTGACATTGACTTTGTTTCATTTTACTCGATTCCACTATATAGCAGCGACAACAAGGGCGCAAGACCAATTTCGGTAGAAAATTAAAGCTAGTCTAGATTATAAAGTGGCATTTTATCGATACAAAATACGTTGATAGTAACGGCGTGCGGTGTACAATCGGCCTTGGGGATTTATTTTTTACCCACATTGGTCTAGCGGCCGATGACGGCATTGCAAATGGCCAATATAACTAGATTGAGTTCACACATCAGTGGCATTTTTCTTGAATTTTTGTTGATCGTAGACCGTAGTCGCGTGACGCAGGGGCGCTGAAAGTCACCTTAAGAGTTACATACTCACAATAGCCTATTCGATAATGAAGATATTTAAAACCGGAAGTCTTAACAAATTCCGTCAACGAGATTTGATAGAGTTATTATTTTCACGAGAATAATCAATGAGCTGTAACGTCTATCAGACGTTAGTCATAGAAATTATTCAGAGCGCCGAGCACGTGTATTTTTTTTTCATATTCGATTGTGAACTCGTTTACTAAGATTTTATATGGGATTTGTAAAATGCGACCGTGAGCATCGCTAGGTGGCGCTGTACAAATCCCATATAAAATCTTATTAAACGCGAAACGCGTTCACGGTCAATATAAATAAAATAAATAGAAAGTTTTATCGCAGTTTATTAACTTGTAAGCATATTATTAGTCACTGGGTGCTTGGCAAAATACGACAGACAAAAGTAGTGATTTGATATGTCAAAATGGTCCCCTACTATTTGATAAAGTGACAATCTGTATGTCACCGGCCGGCGAGTGCCGGCCTTTAACCGCCACCATTGCACCCAGCGAACAGTGCGGACATGCGGCGTATAATGCAAATGTGTCGCAGGTTCAAATCCGGCCATCCATCACTGTCGGCGGTCGTGCTGCACGTGTCTTCATTCACATTATCATTTATGAAATACGTTTCAAGTTAGTAAATAATAGAAGAATTCATATTAATATTAAAAATGGGAAAGTGTGTTTTCTACTTATTTATAGGAGTCCACGATTAACTCTGGTTCTAGATCTCATATGGCTGTATTCTATAGTAGAGGCTCTTAGACTATGCATAGACAATTCATGTTGCGGTGTTCCAATACAATTTGCATTGGCGTGATTTCAAGCGAAATTTTCATCACTTTCGTCTTAAGCTGTATAGGCTGTAGGTATGCAGCCTTATTTAAGATTGTTAACGAATCGAAAACAACCGGCCAAGTGCGATTTGGACTCGCGCACGAAGGGTTCCGTACCGGTAGAGAGAAAAAAAATTGATAAAACGTATTACTGAAAGTTAAGCAACTATAGCCGTTCACGTACTATGAAAGCAATAGCGCGATGTAGACAACATCTTAGCGACACCTATTAGCAAAAGAACAGAAGCTGGTGAAAATCAAGTGTTTTGTATGAGAGACATCCGTTAATATTTCATTTATTTTTAACTTAGTGTTTGTAGATATAGCGGCAACAGATATACATTATGATAAACACGGGAGATTCAGCCTGGAAAAAGACAGACGGACAGACACTTCTTTACACTTTCGGTACGGAACCCTAAAAATCGTAATTCTAAAGAATAATGGTGGACAATAACATAAAAAGTTTTTATATACTTTATGTGAGCAATGACCATAATACATTTTTTTTAAATTTAAATTGTTATTTTTTTACAAAAATTATAAAAATTTAAAGTATAAAAATTATATTTAAGTTCCATAATGCCATCCTCATCATCGCGCTAGCGTGAAGTCAATATTAGGATAATCCTTGCCAACTTGTTGCATATAAAGACATCGCAACAATAAACTTACTTAAATACCAGTTAGTATGTTTATTTATTTGGAGATTAGGTTATGAAACGAATATTTATGTAAACGCGCTTAGTATGCATCCTACATACGTGATTTTTTGTGTATTATGTATGTTAATGTATTCAGTTTCTCACCTACTCTGATTGCGTGGTAAGGCGATTCGCTGTGTCATAATTTGTTTGCGACCTCAGTTAACAACATTTTTCGGTTAAGGTATTCACTGTTTATTATTTTGAAAAATTGTCAATAAAATATCTGCTATAGATTGACCACACCTCTGTAACGCGCCCTAGGATCGTGGGACGGGGTGGAGGACGGGTAATTATACTACCGCCTTCAGCGTTGACGGTCAACTGACAGAGTAGCGCGGCTGATAACCATGGTAGCCCCCCACTTCCCGAAAACTGGTGGATCTGAAATTTTGTTTTTCTGACATATCAGAAACGTAATAATTTTGTCCAATATATGAATTCTCTCAATAATACGAATTTTACGGATGAAGGTTTTTCGACTCGAAATTATTATTTTACTATACTCTATTGTCTTACACGTATTTGGTTTATACGTATTAGGTAGAGAAGTGGGTAACGAAAATTTTAACTTAATAATTTAATTTTTATTTAATAGTAACATGTTAACACAAAATTGAGTAGCAAGCTGTATGTTAAATGACTTAAAATTAAGTTAAAATTTAGTTAACTACTTATCTACTTAATACGTGTAAACAAGACATATAAGTACAATCATGGATTGGTTGTCAACACTTACCACTCTGTGTCTTATTGTTGTGTGTCCTGGGGTTTCTGACGTCGGAGGTCTTTCTGTGTGATGCTGCCGCTGTTCTGGGTCCTGTTGCCTTCTTGGGGTCTGCTGTACGAGCGTTGCGGGGGTTGGTGCGGGCTGACTTCATCGTAGGCGGAACCCTGGAAATACATTTAAAGACATTGATAACTTATGACATGCCTTCGATGGAAAAAACTACATGTTGGTTAGCATTGGACTCGTTAATGGCGAGAACGGGAATTCTAGTGATGGGAATGTTCAGGAAATAGAAAACACGAAACCAAAACTGTATTAAGGTTACAAATATTTACAACTGCAAATCCATCAAGCACCGGCTCCTGCAACATAACCACGGTGACCCTCATCCATCTGACGTCAAAGCTGATTCATCACAACATCCTCTGTCCAAATATAGACAGCACTGTTGTACGGGTATAATTCCGCAGAGGTGAGAGTTATAGTAACCTTGTAAACGCAATGTAGATTGTAGGTTCCCTCAAACCAGCCAAAACACACAGCTGCGGATAGTAACTGATAACCATGTAGTTTTAAGTAATGCAACACAAATGTTTTGGGTTACGTTTACACACTGATAATACATTGTATGCTTTTTGAAAAGCACTTCTCGGTGTCACAGGTAGGGAACCATCCAATATAGTTACGCTACTGCTCAGGGTTAGAGTCCATCTATAAAATACGACACACCTAAAGGGAGGTAGGGTCTCAGAAATGTGACTATCTGTGACTGGGAGGGGTCTTAAATTATGATATTTGTGTGACGTACTTTATGGATGGTCCCTTATGTGCTGCATTGTCATACTACCATAAAGTAACTTGCAGAAATTTTGCTAGCGTCGGCGATGAAGAAGTCGGCGTATCCTATCGGCTTGATAGCCGACTGGCTGTAACTGAATAGAAAGCATAGGGTATCACCCTCCGTTGGCTTGGTCACACTGCAAGAATGGGAGAGGATCGTGCCACCAAAGAGCATCCCTCGCGTGTCCGTCCGGGCAACGACTTGGCAACGGCCGTCCACGGTACCGGTTGAAACTGCGCAGGGCTGCGACAAGATGGGCAATCTCGTGTCGGAGTCCCTCTTCGTCCCTCTTCATCTCGTGTCTTTGGGTAGCTAAGCGATCGTGGTAAGATCCAAGATGTAAACTCACTTGTTGTGGTCGACACTGGTGGGCGGGGGCCAGGCGTTGGGGTCCCTGTCGGGGGGCGGGGGCCAGATGTCGGGGTCCAGCTCGTGCGGCGCCGGACCCCACATCTGGTCGCGGGTCGGCAGGTCTTCTAGGTCTGGAAAAAAACGAACACTATAAGTAGGTACTTGACAATTCACGCGTCATGGTGCGATCAGAGTGAACTCTCTACAGCGTTCAAGCCTCCTGAGAAGTCAGCAGATCAAAGATGTCAACATTTCACTGCACAGCTGACTCATGTGTTCTACCGTATGGCAACTATACCGCAGCGGTAGGTGCAGTAAAAGTAACATTAACAAAAACCCAATACTGGCGAGAAATTGAAGATTGATTATCTACCCGCGCGGCGGTAATAATACGTTTATAACATTTGGAAAGTTGGTCCTATCGCATCTTGATAGACGCTAAATCGCTTAGCTGGGAATAGAAAATCGTTTTCTCCGTTATGACACGTATATACAGGGCTTAACAAAAGTGTGAATGTGTTCTTAATGTAGTTTAAAATAAATTTGCTTCGCTAAAGTAGAAACAAAAAAAAATATTTGTACGGGCAAGCAAGTACCTCAAAGATACTGTTACTTGCACAGAATTTGGTACACATTATTTATTTTATTTAAGTATACATTTGGTTACAAGGTAAACCAACTCCTAAACTACTGGACTGATTAAGGGAAGATTTGTAGAAGAAACATTTAACATACCATCAACCATGTTTTGAATTAGAATAAAAAAAAACATCACTAGATTTTTAATTTATAATTCGGAAAAGCTATAAGGACTATTTAGAGATATCCGTTTCCCGCCCATTAGTTTACTACCGACACTTTATTTTTCGTTCTATTTTTAATTTTTAAATCCTGGAACGCGACAAAGATATAGAATGTTTTTAGATTTTTTTTTATAACAGATCAACATGCAGTAATTTGTATCGGAGAAGATTTGTAAAAACATGTTCACTTTCCTTGATAGCTTGCTCAGTTTGCCAGTATTGAACAGATTTATACAATTATGGGTATTATTGAAGACATAAGTGGAGAAGCAGATAACTAACATTAAACAACTCCTGAATTTCTGCATTAGGGGCGCTTTTGGATCCGACCCGAAATAATGTTAGTTTGATGTATACACTAGATAATGAAATAGTTAAGATATAATATCTGTCAAAATTTTATTAAAAAAAAAGTTATCTACTCGAAGGTTTCAAAAATGTTAGTTATCCCCTTCTTCCACTTATGTCTTAAATTAAGACAAAGAGACATAAAATTGACAAGGGAAATCTTTAAGTTTTTCCCCAGCATCCATATTCCATACTATCCATGCTAATATCATAAATGGTAAAGTGTGTTTGCTGGTTTGTATATTTGTCTTTCGGTTATGCCCTTTGGAGAAAGCAAACCATCGACTTGGTTTTTAGCATAGACTAAGTTGAAAGGATGAAGAATGAAGAGGCCGAAGTTTGGGAAAACATCACGTTGCCTAAATATTTATATTTTTACGCAATCGAAGATTCGATCGAGCGAAGCCCCGATAGGAGTTGCTCTTCTTAATAATATATTATTCTTGTGGACTTTCGACTGGAACGACTGTGGTATAATTCTGTGCGTTTTCAAGGAGTCTTGAGAACGGTTTAGATTCACAAATCAAGACCCACCGGACAGCGCCTGTCGGGTCCGCTAGTGGTACAATATAACCTTAGCAGCACTGTATTAAAGTGAAAGCCAGCGACACCCAGACCTTCGTTATATTATAAAAGCTGAAAATTCTTCTATACATATCTCCTATACAGGTAAAAGCAAACCCAGGATATACAACCTGGGTGGCGGTGGCTTTAGCAGGTACCAAGTAGCAAAGGTAAGTAAAATTGTATTTAAAATTTGTGATAGTACCAAACTTTGTTTTCATATATTTTAACTTACAACAATACGAGATTTAAAACCGCCTCGTCTATATGCGGACACTTCGGGCGGTAACAACCTCTTTCCAGACACCCTTACAGTATGATTTTTTTTATAAACATATTATTCAGAAAACTATACGAATATAGTATAATATAACATAGTAAAATGTTATTCAGAAAACTATCCGAATACTGTTCCCACAACCCCCAGTCACTTTCGATGGTTCCCCCGTCTTCCCAGGCACATTGAAGTCTACTCAGGAGTGCGCTTGATGAATACACATGTGCGTAATGCCAGGTTGAATAGGCTGAGTTTGCTTATTCCTGTATAGGAGACATGTAGAGAATTTTCAGCTTTTATAATATAACGAAGGTCTGGGCGTCGCGGGCTCTCAGACTATATGTTATCAGGCAGTGAGAGTAGACTTAATAATGCCAGTATAGTCAGTGGGCCGCGGCACTATCTCGCAATGCTAATTTGAAAGTGGTTTATCTGTAGCCAACACTGGATCAACAAGCTATACAGTACTATGGGAACTCGACCAAGAGCAATATTGGTTCTATACTCCATTCGCCGTAAGTTGGCACAAAACTTCATTTAATGTTAAAATTTGTATGAAATTCCGCGTCAAGTTATTTTGAGCAGAGTTTAGCAGATCGTATAAATGAAGACAGAGGCACATAAACCTGCAAGTTCAAACCTAAACGATGCCGTACGGATGCCATGGTATTAAATAAAGTTAAAGGCTTTGAAGATATTTTACATGGGGCTTTCAAAATAAACGAAGTTTAAGAAGATACACCAGCGGCTAAAGATATGAAAAATAGTTAAATGTACTATCTCTAACCACAAGATAGGGAGGCCGCAGAGCGCGATAGAGACAACTGCATCTTGGATTGAAAAAACTTATTAAAAGAACAGAAAACGTAACGATTCGTCGTCACCTCAAAACCTTACTGATTAAAGTATTTTTTTCATAAAAAATTAAAGAAAGGCTTAAGCTGTGTCCCTATGTTTTCCTTTTTTATATAATCTAGCCAAATTCGTTTTCTGGATGTTTAAATGCAGCAAAAAATCTAGCCATTTTTTAAGGTTTTTTAAAGTTCATATCTCTTTAAATAATTAAATTATAAAGAAAAAAAAACATAGGGACATGCCATGGTGGCCATTAATATTTACTAAGAAAATTATAACTCAACCGGCACCATCCAGGGAGGCAACAGGAGACAACGTTTGTATGGAAAAACAGACCCAGTATCTCCTCTTAACACTGTATGAAAAGGTCTGGGGATCCTAAGTTTGGTGACGTCACATTTCAAATTTAATAAATTATATGTAACTTGGGTTTAAGTCGTAGAAACGTAAATATGAATTAAGTTTTAATAAACTATTTAAAAAAATATATGTTACTAAAACACATTTGTGTGACCAACATTAAGGAAGGTTTATTATAAAGTTAACAAGAAACTGTCATTATTTTAAAGCTTTTTGGTTCCCATTTATGACATAAGACGTTGATTTCCCCACCTCTTATTCTAATTGAATCGAGTTTCTGTAGTAACTTGTAGGACTAGAACGCGACAGTTTTGTCAACTGATTTGTATTCAAAAGCCGCTCTCGGTTAGATCAGGCAGCCATGAATGAGATATTAATATGTAGATCGACATATAAATTACTCCGCTATGTTATTATCCGTCTAATACCGCAGAAATGAGGCACCAAATTTTGTGAAGTGAATTATACGGTTCTTATGCGAGAGAGTAAATGGATAAAGAAGATAGGATGAAGTTTCTGATAGGCTATCCACAATATTTTTGACAGTTTCTCAATATAGCATCTGTCAAATAAAGTTGTGGATAGACTATCCGACACTTATCAGTAAGCAGTGAAACAGCCCCTACTCTTTCCTTTTTTAATCCACTTTAAAAATGAGGAGGTTGTATTATGTTCGGCTGTGGATATTTTTATTTTTTTTGTATGTTCAACGATTATTTCTTATAATTTTTATTATGTATAACTACTACAGTTATACGTCCTTAATTATCTAGCTGTGTTATACTGGTCTTAATTTACCTGTACGTCTAAGATACGCCTCGCGAGATATCTCTCTATCTCTGTCGAGCGTAGTCAAATTGTCCATATTTACTATGTTAAGGCTAGTAGAGGTGAAGAGAAGAACCGATTAACATCGAGAATACGTGTAGATATCATTTTGTCGTGGCTTTATCTTAGCCAGGTTAAGCGCTTTTCACGTTAGCAGTTGCATGAACAAAGCTAGGTTAGTGTTTCTAAAGGCATATCCTCACTGTCAAGTTTTGAGCATACACAAAAAAAACTACCCAAAAGTCTATAAATTACATCGCTAATAAAAATTTGAAATAAAAGACTGATAAGATTGAAGATAATATGGCAAAATAAGCCTCTAAAAGTAGTAATCGACTGTATGCTGCAGACATCATTTCCTTATCAAAATTGTTGACATTGCAACGACACTAAAATCGTACTTATTCGCATCCATTTTACCGTACATAGGAATATAGGCTCATATTCTCGGCAAACAAGGGCAAAATAAATGTTAACATTGGTTAGCGATAATTCGACAAGTATTAAACCGTAAAGCGCAATGCAAACTCATTATTGTGTTCAAAAGGTTATAAAAACCAGCTCGAGTTGCCTTTTATGGATTTTTTCAACTTTTTTTTTATTTCATCAATTACGCAAGAACATTTTGTGAAGGTCGTCCGACGTATAGCTAACCTTTAATAAGATCTGAATTCAGAAATATAGCACGAGTTTATATTCAACAACTGCATTATTTGCTATTCTCTCATCATCTGTTGACAGTTTCTCCCTTTAAGTTCTTCATTTGTCACGCATTCGGGGCTTACACATGGGCCAGCGGAGTAAGTTTAACCTCTTATAAGTATGTTAAAACTTTAAGCACATTAGCCAAAAAAATATATGTTATAGAATGATCTTCATTCTTTCATTACTAGCGAGGATTTTTAGTTACATAATCAAAAAGCCTAAGCTTATAGTTAATCAGAAAAAAAAATGTACCGTGGACATAGATTTCTTGAAAAAAAAAACCGGAATACGAAATACGAAAGTTACCGGTTAAGATGAACTATTTTTATATACAATACAATATAAGTAACACATCTTTACGGAGGAATTCTTCTTCCTTGTTTTTACTAATTGTATATTAATTATTTCTGTTAGCGTAACTCTGAATGAGTTTCGAAAACTCCTCCCGTTAACAGAAAAAAAAAATAGTTCATCTTAACCGATAACAGTATGTTCAAGGCTGTTGGCACAAGTATTCCCTTAAAGCCTTGTAGCCCCCTTCACCCAACCTTCTGCGCTGACGTTATACATGGATGACCCTCGTGAGATTACCTAACCCGTACCGTGTAAATACACATTAACAAATCATTGCTTATTACTTTAACCATTGGCAAAGTAGTGTCATAGTACACTTTGTCGTGTAGGTGTTAAGAGGCAAAAACTCATGGAAAACACTAGAACGTTGGATCACCATATAGGAATGATGGTCTTACACCCACAAGAGGAAACGGCGATAACTTTTTTTTTGGTACTACACTCGCGTGGAATTCGAAAATACTTTTTGGAACGTTGTGTTTTTTCAAGACTAAGGGCTTGTCTCCACGCTTACAGATTGTCTTTTTTTTTGACAGGTGCAACTTTATTTGACAGATGTTGTATGAAAATCTGTCAAAAAAGTGGTGTGGATAGCCTAACAGAAACTTTAACAGTAGGCGGTGAAACAGACCCTAAAATAAGACCAAGTTATTTTTCATCCTTTCATCTAAATCGATGCCAAAAATCAAATCAATTGTTTCCTTCGCTAGGGCATGAAGGAAGGACCTATATGTTAAAACAAGTAAACGCACTTCCCCATTTATAATATTGGTATGGAATATGGATTAGTATCATAGCTGGAAAGCTTTCTTTTGTAGTTGATAGACGCATTGCCATTAACAAGTCATTCTTCGAAAGACTTAGGTCTTGTCTAACAGGTTTTTTGGTAAAAGCTGGTTTCTAAACAGAATTGTAATATATTTTTATTTAATTTTAAAATTTCACTGATAAGAATTTATTTCTTTAAAATCCATTCTCATGATAGACTATCATGAGAATTTCAACGACTTCTCTTGTCCCCAGACAGTTTCACAAAGTACTCACAGGTTGTTTTCTTTAATCTTTTCGGTTTGCCAATTTTCGGAAAATATTGAACATAAAAAAGTCGAAAAAAGAAACCAGGAGGTTTCTCTATTCGACCGAATGTACGTTCTTCCAAAAAATTTGTTGTTACACAAAATGGAGGATCTTCGGAAGTCTAACCGAAAAGGATAGTTTTATAGACAGAGTAGATGATTCTATAAAAAAAAGTATATACCTAGAGTCCTAGATATATCAAGTCTGTAACCACTTTTCCAATTCCTTTATGACATTCATAAAATAATATGGATAACGGTTACAGACTTATTTAAAAATCCATTGCATTTTACATACGTCAATACAAACGGACGATTATAATGGCACACGATCCTAGAAAGGAGATGAAACCGATTGTAGGAACAATAGTTGGTGAGGCGTTGACGATACATATTCGACACTCTAACAATGACAGAATAATAAAAGAGTCACACTTTTGGAGCTGCTTAAGGACCAATAAAAACACTTAATACAAGAAATAAGGCAAGAGCTATTTGAAATCCATAAGATGATGAATAAACTGTTTAAACCAAGTTTTATTTATTACTTTGTCTGCGAAGTTCCAGAACCCGCGCATAGCTTAAAGAATCATACAAATTTCGTGATTAAAAATAAAAAACAAATTCGTGATGCTGTCACACATCAACCCCAATTAAACGAGCTGCCCAAACATTAGATTCAGAGGTGATTAATTGACTTTAAACTAGATCGCAATCTGCTAACACGCGTTTTGCCTTCGTTAATGAAAACTTGCGCAACGTTAAATGTCAGAACTATGTAGGCTTTTAAAGAGACGCCAATAAATTTAGATATTTGGTTTTTGTACCAAGGATCTCATCCAAACTTCTTATTCAAGTTATATAACATTATTGTTAATGTCTTATATAAATCATCACGCTTTCGGACTTTTATATAATTTATTAGTATATATTATATCTTATGTGTAAATTTTTATTAAATTAAATATATAAATTATTACAATAAATATATATTTTTCTATGTTATTGTTTATATATTGTTTTTTTTACTATTTTTTTTATTGTCTTGAAAACCCTTATATAAAGTATATAACGCCCTGCACTCTTATACTAGGCTTGATGAGTTTCAGCTTAATCCCCCTCCGCCTGCCTTACGTAATTAATAGGCGCCCCTTTGTAACTTTGAGCGGGGGCGAAAAAAGATACAGCTCGCAGTACACATGTTTTTTTCGAAGGTCAAAAAATGAAGTCTAAGCCAAAAATCAAGTCAATTGGTTGCCGGGTTAGGGCATGAAGGATGGACAAACAAACCCACTTTCCCAAGGTGGGTTTCCATTCTTCATAATATTAGTGAGCGTTACACATAATGTTATTGGCATATCACTGGGACATTGCACTAGCATCTAGAACCTAGATAGACTAGATTAGTGCAGCTTTTAAGCAGCATCGATCAAGGCTCTTTATCCCGGAAAATGTACGGTTCCCACCCGATTAACGATTTTTTGCGCAACGGTTTTATATGAATACTTATAATAAGAAGTAATAACTTTTGTAAAACAAGTATCGTTCCGGATATCATATCACTTTATGGTGTTTTCTTTTTTTTTTTATATGGCGCTTCGGCTGTAACCATGGCCAGTGTCAAGTAAAGGCGGGAAACAAATTTTCTTGTTCCAAAAATTTTTAGCAACGTTACATAAATTTCGTCAAGTCTAAAGTTTAGTCAGAGTAAATATGAAACGTAAAAAAACCCACAGACTATTTAAGGAAATGTCTGCGGATTTAAGGTTATTTGATTGAATAGCCTCAAAACTTTTCTTTGGGGGTTTTTGGTGGGATGTGAAAAAGTGTTGTTGTGTTTTTGTATTTCTTCGCTAAATTTGTGTTGTTTCGGGTTTCAATGGTCGTCAAATTTTAATGGTAAAATATCAACTATTATATATTCTATATCATGCACAAGTGTGAGCAAGTGATACAACTTTAAGGAACGTGTTATCTTAGACTTGACGATAGTATTTAACTTTGCTAAAAATATTATTGGACCGTGGAAATTGATTTCCCGCCTTTACTTGACACTGGCCATGGTTATATAGCCGTAGCGCGGAGCGCCATATAACGAAGTTGCGGGTCATGTAGTTTCTAAAATTTTTTATGTTTCTGACCAAAGCTATACATAGTGTAGGATCAGACCCCCATAAAAATGGTTACTCTAATGGGCAAGAGAAAACACGTTTAATTTTATGTAGATGTAATTCTTTTTTGTGTTGAGCAAGGACTCGTTTTCAGCTCTTCTGTATATGCAAGTCCTTTGCTAAACTCTAAACTTTTTAATGAAAATAAAATACTTGCCCACTCCCTACGTAATGTGCTCTCTCGCGCTCTCTTTCGCTCATATCTCGCCGTCTCTCTCCCGCAGTACAAGCGCGACACCTCCGAGGACACCATGGTCCGGGGTCCCTTCAACGCCAACAAGCTGTCGCGCTACGTGGAACTGGTGCTGGTCTCTGATAACCGCGAGTATATCGCTAACGGCGAGAGCATGGATACCGTACATCGACAGCTGAAAGACGTCGCTAATATTATCAACTCTGTAAGTTGTAGCGTTATTATTGAGTTCATCGCCATTATCATTTTTGGATGTCTTATCACTAGCTGTCTCTCTAACTGAGGCTAGTGTTAGTATAGTATCTACATTATATATCGACAGCTGAAGGACATTGCTAATATTATTAACGCTATTCGTTTCATTATTTTGCTCGCCATTATTATTGATGACACGATAATCATACACAAAATACTCTTTTGTTTATAATTGAAGTCTAATTTTTTTGAATAAAATTTAATGGCCTTGTAATGAGATCTTTATGCTAAACTAAACTCTGTCATTGAATTGAATTTTTTATAGCTACTCTACACTATGGAATACAATTAAAAAAACCGTCATATAAGGTTTGTGTGCCAAAGCCAGACCAATAAGGTTGATAAATGATTTAACATACTTATCGTGTCTTATTTTTACTATAGCTATTCACTTTATTAGTAATATTTTACTTAATTTTATGTTTTTTTTTTCAGGTTTACGCTCCTTTAAATATATTCATCGCGCTCGTCGGCGTGGTGGTGTGGAGTGAGCGAGACGAGATCATGTTGGAAGAAGACGGCGATAAGACGCTCACTCACTTCCTGCAGTACAGGCGAGAGGTCCTGGTCAGGGATATACCGAACGACAACGCGCATTTACTCACGTGAGTTCTATAGATAGTTCAACTCAGTTGTGCGCGCGGCGATATTTGCGTGCGCTTGTTAATACGCATCTTTCATTCGTGAGACAGTGACTCGGCAGGCGTCGTCCGATTAAACAACGTTTACCCACACATAGGGCCGCGCGCACAACCGAGTTTAACTATCTATATTCTATAATAATAATATTTATTGCATAAAATGTTGTAGGTATATAAGGTCTTACAATATTATTATTACTTACAATATACAATATTATATAATAGCTCCAACATTCTGCCAAAACAGTGGTGTGCAATTTATTTTGAAAGTAATATTACATTAAACCCAATTTTTTACATTAAAATGTCAAATCAAATTAAGAAATTATTATCCTAAGAACTGAACAACTTTTTTTGAATTATTAAAAACATTATAAACATCTATGTTGAACTAGCTTTTTCCCGCGGCTTCGCTTGTGTGGAATTTGAAAATCACATAATACGATGATCCTTGTAATCCTGCTTGGGGTTTATAATGTTTTTTTAATAATAAACGCGGCCTATGTCTCTCTCCACCTTTTAACTAAGTCTGAAGAAAACAAACAGACATTTCAATTTATCATATATTAAACTTTGTTTGTTTTATTTCCAGCCGCCAGCAATTCAACAGTGGCGTCGTCGGCAAGGCACTAAAAGGGCCAATCTGCACCTATCAGTTTTCAGGAGGGGTTGCCACCAACCACTCCCAAGTTATTGGCCTGGTAGCGACGACTATAGCTCACGAGATGGGCCACAACTTCGGCATGGAACACGACACGGAGGCGGACTGTACGTGCCCTGATGACAAGTGTATCATGAGCCCGTCCAGCACGTCTGTCGTGCCGACTCACTGGTCGTCCTGTAGTCTCAGCTCCCTGGCGCTGGCATTCGAGAAGGGAATGGATTATTGTTTGCGGTGAGTCAAAGTTTCTGTACGCCGTTTGTTCACCGCACTCCGTCACCGTCAACAAGATTTCGGCACGATAAAATGCCACTTCATGACATAGAGCTTCAAATTTATGCTCTACGTCCGTCTACAGATCGGCGACGACATGGACGCTAGAAAATGAAATCTATACATCATAAAGTGGCATTTTATCTATCCAAAATAGTCTCGTTGAAGGTGCCGACGTGCGGTGGAGAATCGGCATTAGTGTAATGTGATTTTTTGTTTGCTGTTGTGTGTGGGTGGAAAAGTAATATCTCTTATTATATTTCTCTCACGAAGGGTAATTAATTACAAGTGAAAGAAACATGTAAGTATCACTTTTAATAACGGACGGTTTTTTGCGCAAATTACAGGAAAAAATCTGATGGCCAGACCTACGTGGTTTGAAGCGTCAATAGATATTATAATTTTTCAAATTAAAAAGTCCTTTACAGCAACAAGCCAAAACGTCTGTTCGAATCGCCGACATGCGGTAACGGCTTCGTCGAAGCTGGTGAACAGTGCGACTGCGGGCTGCGGCCCTCGTCCGCGTGCGCTGCGTGCTGCGACCCCACAGCGTGTCTGCTGCGCCGCAACGCCACGTGTGCGGTCGGAGAATGCTGCGACCCCCAGGTATGTGCACATATACGTACGCATGAGCGCACACAAATTGCGCTTGTTTATATCGCACGTGCGTTTAATCTGCCGCGCCGCAACGCAATAAAAAAATGATCTAGATTTTTTGTCAATGTATACGCAATAACGCGTACACATAATGTCAAATTAACGATAATTTTGAATTTAAAATTAGAACCATGTGCCTATATTATTGTCAAAAAAGTACATTTAATATTGAAATTTTTGTTTTTTAATTTTGAAAGTCAAGAGTTCTCAAAGGCTTTGGACATTCCAGACATGCCGGCCGAAATCGGCGGGGACAGTTTGTCGGTCCGCGGACAAAGAGTGCGACCTTCCGGAGTACTGTACCGGTCATTCAGAGTTCTGTCCGCGTGACGTGTTCAAGATGGACGCGATGCCATGCGGCAACAACCAGGTCAGCTACAGGGTTCTATGATGGGACTGGTTTTCTTTTAGTATTATAGAAGTGAATTGAAATATATGGTATTGCTGATATATCTGCATTGTCAGCGAGGAAAAAGAAAAACGAAGAACTCTCTTCGATTATCTTGCGCTTCGATATAATGTAAACTTCAAAAACGTTTGACATACAACATCCTAATGAAATGGTTCAGGTTATGATATAGGTCATAGATCGGTATTATTAAGGAGTAATAATATTACTTCCGCTTGTGTTACATTGCGGATGCAAATTTGATCTGCGTCAGATTAAGAAACGGTTGTACGTCCAGGTTCAATGTTCTCATCTGTTTTATGTTACATTAATGTGCGCTTACCAGGTGTCCCCAAGGCTCATTGTTCTCACCTGATTTATTCATGTTACATCAATGTGCGTTTACCAGGTGTACCCCAAGTCTTATTGTACTGACCTGTTTTGTTCATGTTTTATAATTGTGTAACAGGCGTACTGCGTTCAAGGCTCGTGCCGGTCCCACTTCGAGCAGTGTCGACTTCTGTGGGGCTCCACCGCCGCCAACTCCGACTACTTGTGTTACAACAACTCCAACGTCGTCGGTGATAAGTCAGTATGAGGTTATCAGAAGATTATAAAAATCGGAATATATTTTTCTAATTTATAGGTTATATCAACTCTTCTAATGAGTTACTAAGATAACAAATGCCTAGTGTTAATAATTGAATAAACGAGTGTAAGAATCAGGTTACTGACATTTTGGAAACTGACGACTTTTCGTATAATTGAACGCCTTAGGAAAGGGAAAAGGATTTGAAATGAAATAAAATTGGATTTGATACAGCTAGATACATTAGCTAAATAATGAAGAGAGTTAAAAGATTTTTCAAAATATTAAAGCTAAAAATTAGTATCCCCCTTAAATAAAAATATTTACAGAGTATAACTACTTAACGTTCAATGTCCTTTTTTGCCATATTGAAAACGTCACATGACAGAAAAATACAGCCGGCCTTGAATAGTTACACTGTGTAAATATTTTTATATGGTGGTATGTATTTATTTCATAAACTGCTAGAATTTAATCAGATAGCCAGCTGTTAATTGTTAAATTGCAAGATTTCTCATAAGCTAAAGTCACAGGAGCGGTCACTGCGGTTACATCCGTGGCGACCCGCCGCAGTACAAGCGCTGCGCCCCCGCGGACGCTCTATGCGGTCTACTCCAGTGTCAACATCTCAACGAGCAGCTGGAGTTCGGCATGGAGTCCGTGTCGGTGCTGTCCGCCAAGTTCATCAACCACAACCCCACCACGCTGCCCAACAGCCGGGGGAAAGGTGAGGAGAGATAGGAAACAATATCGTGTAGACACCGGGGGAAGAGTGAGAGATGTACGTGCGAAAGAGATAGATAACGCTATCATTTATTATTATTAAATATGCTATTATAAAATTTGAAATGTGTTGTCACTAAACTGGGGTCACCCCCCCCCCAGCCCTTTGTCACACCATAGGTGGCCCTAAATGAAATAAACATCCCCCAGGTAAACTGCTGGTGTGCCGGACTGCTATAGTGGACCTCGGTCAGAACGACCCGGATCCCGGGATGGTGCCAGATGGAGCCAAGTGCGGGGAGGACATGGTGAGTTGACGACCAACATCCATAATGTACTATGTACTAAGCGAGAAGCAGAAACAGACCACGCATGACATCTAAAACAATAGAAACAACAAAATTATAATAATAGCCTTTTATTCCAAAACTTAAGATTACAAGAGATCCCTAAGTTCGGTGTGCCTTTTTGCATAGGCCTCCTCCAATTCCTTCCACTGTGTCCTGTCCCTTGCTGCTCTCAACTACAATGGTCCCGCTGTCTGTTTTACATCGTCTTCCCATCTCCTGATTTGACGACCTCTGCTTCTTTTGCCGTCTCTTGGTTGCCAGAGGGTGACTTGCTTGCTCGATTTGTTGATCGGGTGGCGCAACATATGCCCAGCCCACCAACAAACAACAAAATTACTTAAACATTATTTAAGTGGTAGTGTCTGTGTGGTAAAGGTTTCATATGAAATATATCAAAATTGTTATCATTTTCAGTTTCAAAGCTTCTCGTTATAAAGTCGAGCGATACGTGTCAGTGGACTGTTGTACCATGGGAGAAATTGAAAGGGCTGTTGCAACAGTTACGATTCGGCTCTCTGTATAGTTCTTCTTTTTCTTTGTATAAAATACACATTTTTCTATGAGAGATCGCTTTTCATTAGGCTTTAAAATAAATTGTACCATGACTTGTTTTACTAGGGATGTCATAGTATATTTTTTTTTATTAGAAATAAAAAATTCAAATGTAAAATTATTTATTTGCACAAAACATAATGGAACAGGTGTTACAAGTATGGGCAAACAGGTACAAATTGCGGGTGTTATCAGCTTTATATATAAATATTTTGAACTGGACGCGACTGCACTCCAACGCGTTTGAACGACGACTGATAAAACGTCACATACGTAGTGTGCGACAGAGACAACGCTCTACAGAGCCGACTTTAGTTGATTTTCTCTTTCCAAATGTCGATGTGCAATCTTTTTGACCGGGTATTGTACATGGAAATTACATATGGTCAAATGGTGAGGACCGTCAACTGGCTCTCTTTCAAATTTTTTTGAAATTTCATGGTACGTTCACATCCCGCATCATACAAATTTTACTATTTTGGACCACACCTTGTTTCAGGTCACATTTCTGAGACCCTCTATAGGCCGATGGGTACTTTGTACTTCGTGAACGCGATACAATAAATTTCGCCAAACTGCACAACAGTTTGTTGGCGAGCGATAATATGTAACAAAAGACAGAGTTCTTTTTATACCGGAAAAAAAGTCGTTCACGCGATAAACTAATTCATCAACTTATATGACATATGAACCGTACATTTTCCCGTTAATAAAGTATCCTATGTCCTTCCCCGGGGTTCACAGTATTTCCATACCAAATTTCAGGGAAATCGGTTCAGCGGTTAGGACGTGAAGAGGTAACAGACAGACAGACACACAAACACTTCCATAAATGAACCGATTTCGCTGAAATTTGGTATGGAGATACTTTAAAGTCGCGGGGAAGGACATACTTTTTATCTCCGAAAAACGTACGGTTCATGTGGTTTTCATGTTGTTTTCCAGATGTGTCTGAAACAGCGCTGCGTGCCGGTGGAGATGGTGACGTCAGAGGTGGGGAGAAAGGAGGGCTCCGTCTGCCCCTCCAACTGCTCCGGCCACGGTGTTTGTAACTCTGAAGGTATATACATAGATATACTGATAATATAAAGCTGAAGAGTTTATTTATTTATCTGAAAGCGCTTATCTCAGGAATTTTTGGCTGGCATTGAAAAATTCTTTTTGTGTTGGCTAGTTCATATATAGAGGAAGGCTATAGGCTGTATAACAACACGTAACGACCAATAGGAGAGACCAGAAAATGTCGTAAAAACAGGATAATTTGTGGATTCGTATCGGATCGTGGATTCGAATCCCGCCGACGTAACAAAAAGTTTTTCAATGTTCCTGGGTCATGGACAAGTTATTAAACACGCGTATCATATAATATGATTCTTTAATATCTGCATAGTATAAAAGTATTAATCAAAATCATTTATTTCGTGCATCATAGACCCATATTATAATTAACTCAAAACTAATATATTTTTATAATAGATACTTTAAAGTCTAACATACATATGAATATATTCTTAAAACTAACACTTTGTCACGAATTTTCGGTGACGTCACGCACTTCGTTCCGGAGTCTCCCCCGGAACTTATTATAAGTATTAAATAGATTTCCAACATTCCCGTAGGTGCTTAGCACGGGACCAGACTGACGTGGTGTGAAGCGTTATTTATAATGTCATTGTATATGTGTTCGTGTTTTTATGTCAGGTCACTGTCACTGCGAGGTGGGTTTCGCACCGCCGCTGTGCGCCGCGCCCGGGCCCGGCGGATCATACGACTCCGGTCCAGCATCGGACGCCTCCAGTAAGTCTTGTGGTCGAAAATGGCCTTAAGGATATATGGCGCCTGGCCTTTTTGTCGTTAAAGTTAGGGGGCGCTTATAGGGCTATTGCCAGCCTTGTAAACATGGCCGCAGTAGAAGGGTGTCTTTATACAGCTGGAAGGAAAAAGTGGCAGATTGACATGGTTTAGAGTGTGGCTCTCCACTCAGAGGTGGGTTCGATTCCCACGTCGGAAACCAGTTGTTTCCGAGATTGGTTAGGACAATGTCTGGTCACCTGATTGTTGGACCAGTGAGATGATCCATGCGTCGGATGGGCATACAGAGTCGGTCCAGCGCTCGACCTTTCGCCAACAATGAGGCTAGGTTGATAATAATTTAAACGTACATTCTCTTACAGTTCAACGCAACTTCATGGTCGCGATGTATGTGATCTTCCTCGGCATCCTGCCGTGTATACTCCTAGTGCTGTTCTTGCTTTACTACGTCAGACATAACGTCCCGTTCTGGTGGAAGAAGCCGAGAAAAACGTACGTAGATAACCCATGCAACTGGTTTACTTGGGATATGAACCATCCTATTGATTGCTGTGTGTGTATTCCTCTGGCTTTTAAAATGGGAAGAGATAAAAATGCATGTCCTGTTTTTAAAAATAACAAAGAAAAAGAAACAAGCGTTGATGATAAAGAAGAAAATATATATGAGAGTATCGAGGAACACGATTACGCTAGTATCAAAAGCGAAATTGATCTCAGTAAAGTTGATAAAGTTAGTAAGGATAGCTGGTTTAAATTTAAATTTGTTAAAAAAGAAACTAAAGTACCTATTAAAGTCAAACGTAAAATTAACAAAGATGATATCCAAGTAGGCGTAGATATTGCTACAATCAACGTTGAAAATGTGACGCTATATAATGCGTCTATACACAAATGTAATTCAGACGCACCGAAGAATATAACGAACATAGATATAGTTAATAGAGGTTTAGCGTTCACTACTAACGAGAATATAAATAAAGCTTTAAGTAATAATACTAGTAAAAGCACTAACAGTAATAATACAGATAAAAATGATTACGCAAACTTACAAAAGAAGAAAGTATCTAAGAACAATTTTGCCTCTCCACATACGAGTCAGAGTGTACTGAACCAAAGAGACAAAATTATGAATAACATAAAAAATACTAACAAAAAAGTAGAAGTAAAAAAATCTACCACCAATAAAAATATAAAAAATAACGTAAAATCGAATAAACCATCGAATAATATTGGTAATACAAAAGTAAATAATTTGATTGCGAAATTTGAAAAGAAATAAGATGCACGATAAATACAGACAGACAATGTAAAGTTTATAAACTAAACTTTCAGTAGACAATTTTAACATTTAGTATTAGATTAGCTTTAAGTAGTTCTAAATAGTGTATAGCTAGCGTTTAGTATTAAACGTGTATGTTGAATGTGGTTTTTGTTTTGTAAAATCATGATCATATAAATCCATATTACAAGCATGTAAATTTTTCTGTTTCACCCTAAACTAGAGGTTTGGGTTTGTGTATATGGCTTTTGTTTCGCATTTTTAAACTTTAATGCTCATATGTGATCTTATTTTACTGTTACTATAATAACTGTATTGAGACGTTAATGACATAAAAATTCGACCTTTGAACGGTTTCCCTCCAGCACTTGTAGTATTTTGTTCACTAGCTAATATTCTTCTTATATTACACTCTTGTAATGAAAAAGAATGCTATGCTAGATTACCTGCACGAATGCCCTTCGCACAGTCAATAGATAATAAATATATAATATAGAAAATATTTTTTTTGTCATTGGCGTCCGCCGATAGTATTCTTTCTATTAATATTTTTAATGAACCTATATTTAATTTACATTTTATTCTTTCTGCATTATTTCATCTTCTTAATTATAATTTTCATACATGTTTTAGTGCAAGAGTACACGAATATTTATTTCTTTTTATTTCGAATGACATTTACTAGTTTTCTAGTAATACTCTTGTGCTGAACATGTCCTCTTTCTAAAAATTTCACAATTATTTTTTTCTGTGTTATGTGTGTATGCTGGGTTTGGTATTGGTGCAATAAATATTTTGAAGCCTTCCTTTATCACTTTGACTATTTCATTTCTACTAACACAACAACTGAACCATCAAAATATTTTTGATATTTTGACTATTGTGATATTCTTTTTTCGAGACAGCTAAACTAAGAGGTTTTCTTCTCTTTATTTATGTTTCTTAGTTTATCTATCTTATTACTTTTTGTTTGCCTTTCCATCTATTTTATTTGGTGTTGGTATTTTGTAGTTCTTTTTTGGTAAGTTGTTTTTTTTTTGCTAACTGTTTTTGCTTGCATGAGAATGTTAATTGATCTTGGATCTCCTTTTATAACTCTCGATTATTCAAACAGCTTGTAGTACTGTTTCAATTTAATCTAATGTTAAAGTATACTTTGCGTTTTTGTCGCTAACTTCGAAAGAATTGTGCGTGTTAGATAATGATTTTTTTTGAAGAAGCTTACGCTTTTTTTGAGATTTTGTAAATTTTAAATTTTATTATATTTTTTTTGTTGCAGAGTACAATCACCAAAGAAGAATGGTTTACAGCGTCGTCTCTCACGAAGTGCAAGTAAATTCGCCGCAAACTTCCATCACAGTGCACCAAGTAACGCTCAGCCTATTAACGTCCACACCGTTTCTAATCCTGACGATATGAGCTCCAGCCTCCTTAGAAGTGACTCTGAGCACAGCCCATCAGGAAATATCAATCCTTCCGTCAACTTCTTTGGCAATTTCAAAGGATTTACTCTCGCACCAATAGACAAAGATCAAAATAAAGAGGAGATAAAAACGGAGCCAGCTAAGAGCGCTAAAATAACGCCAGTTCATCGGAGCGGCAGTAACAGTCAGAGTATCAGTCAAGGGGTCCTAAAGCCGGTATTGCGATCAGCGCCACCTTTACCAGTAGTACCTAATACCACAAAGTCCTCCCCAAAAACAAGTCCCTCCGTCAAAAGAACTAACAGCTCAGTACAAAATCGTATCAAAGCACTCATGAGTACGGATAAAACTGAAGACTCACCGGCTCCTAATCCTGCACCACGACCTGTTATATCTAGTCCCATTTTAGAAGCATCAACCTGTACTGCTAAAGAACTTATATCGCCTTTACAAGGGTCAAAAACTTTGGGACCTATACGTGCTGCACCTACTATTCCGACAATTTCACCAGAACTCCCCAAGAGACCCTTAAGTATGCATTCCGCTGGTAATGTGCCCCAAAAACCGCTACCTGAGGAACCTAAGAAAGTAAAAGAAGGTATATCTCTTAATAGAATAGCATCCTTTCTTAAACAAGACAAAAATAAAGAAAAAGAAAGAAGTCCAGTTGAAAGGAGCCACTCGCTTCCAAAAAATCCAAATAACCAAGTGAAGGTGGTTAAAAATGTAGATAAAGTGGCGCTTAGAAATCTACAAATATCGAATCCGATTTTGCAAAAGAATATCGAGTTACCAGTGAGTACAGTCCCAGTGGTTTCCGATTCTGAAGATACAGACGAACCTAAAAGCTTCGTAAATAGAACTCAAAGTATGCGAACGCCGGCCGCCCAAAAGCCTCCTTTACAAAGTTTCGGGTCTATGAGACAAGCGCCAGGTGTGCCCAGACCATTATCTGGTGTCGGTAGACCTACTGCCCCACCACCACCACTACCAGTTCCAAATCCAAACAAAGATACATCGATCTACCAAAATCCTAGACCAGTAAACGAAATAAAATCTACTGACTATGTTGACTGCATAGAAGAAAAACCCGCACCCTTAGCGCATATAGATGAAGAATCCGGTGATAATATATACGCTATTATTGAAGAGAGTCCCGAAAAACATTTCAAACCTCTGCCCGGAAATAAAAATTTCAAAACTGAGGATTATAGCGAAGAGTATAAAGTTCCTAAATCAATATTAGATGCTGAAAGTACGGGACTACTAGGCGAAATAGCTACTGAACTGGAGAATCGAAATTGTGAATCCATCTACTCTGCATCAACTCTTAGAAGAAAGGATAAGAACAAAAATGACAGTAGAGACAGTACATACATGAATATGGATTATAAAACGCCTGAGAGTGTATATAGTAATTCGGGAGCAAAATCTACCGCATCTACTACTAGCAGTGGTTACTTACACCCGTCAGCAGTAAACGTACCAACGTACATGCAAAATGATAGCAAAGAACTAGAGAAACCTCCGTCGCCATCTTTAAAAGTGAACTCCAAAATACCTACATTTAGTAGACAAGTTACCCCTCCAGGTCTAAGGACTACCTCGTTCAAAGTCGTACCTCAATCTCCAAAAAGTGTTAATAAAAATCCTACTTTAAAAGCGGCGCCGAACAGTCCAGACATCGTATCTAGCTGTGGCGTGGATAACGTTAAAAACGTTAAACCGCCCGATGTGATTAACAATAATAAACCTAGTGAACCTCCTAAAGTAACAACCAAACCAGCAGTGAAACCAAACGACAACCGTCCACCGCTCCGACCGGCGCCAGGCGTAGATAAGAAACCAGCTGTGAAACCAACGAAACCGGTAGTTAACGCGAATAAAAACGAAAAGACCCCGTTAAATAGAACGAACTCCAAAACGGACTCAAACGTTAAAGCTATTGCCGATAACCTCAATAAGAATAAACCTAAGGTAGTGCCGAAACCGAGCAACGTAGCGCAGAAGACTGAACCCAAAACGAACGTTAACAAACTGTCCGCAAATCCGTCTAAAGTCGCCAGCTTACAGCAAAAATTTGAGAACAGAAAGTCCGTTGGAAAAGATATACCTGCAAAGAAATAGATATGTACAAAATAGTCACGCTTAGGCAATTATATTTATACATTTGCATAAGTGTTGAATGTTTAGAGCAAATCTCAATGATAATGCGTACTGAAAAGATAACTTCAGTGTGCGTTCCGAAATTTCGCCCAGCATGTATCCGACGTTAATTGTGATATTGTATTGGTGTTCGTCTGCTTATGTTTGCGGTAATAACGTCAATGCGCTGGCATGTATTTCGGAACAAATCAACAGTATGACGTCGATGACACGTCATAATCACTCAGTATATTTGGTTATATTCTGGAACTTACTCGTAACGGAAAGAGTCTTGTCAGTAAGTTTTGACATTTGCGTCAACAATTCCCGAACGAAAAATGAACGAACTAGACGAGAATTCAAATTTATTTTTGATAAAATCAAAAGTTTAAACGCAATCGATTATTTAGTATTATTAAAAGACTGTTTTGTGATAAAGCGCTAGAATCTCAGAAATTCGGATTCTCTTCGATTGCTAGAAATTGTTTACATATAAATATTTTCTAGTCGACATAGTAGCCGTTAGTAATAAATCATCGAGTATAGAACCAAATGTTATTAGTTTTGTTCGAAAAAAAAACCGCCCAAAGCTCTGATTGGTCGGAAGTATCGGAGTACGTACACACAGGTTGTTGGTGCGTACTGTTTTAGTGCGAGCGTTAGTTGGCTGACGGTTAATTTAACAGTGACAAAATACTGATAATTATAAAAAATATGGGTTATTCAAGATTTGGGCCAGGCGTTGAAATAGTTGAAGCAGCCTAAACCAATGTGACTGTTTCCTTGTTCGAGGTTATGTGGGTAGCTTTAAATTTTTTGTCATTTGAAGGCTACATTGAAAGAAATTAGCATGTTAATGTGTATAAATTGTGTGTTGATGACTAGATTGACTAGAGTTATATTCTTCTTACTGAATAAAAAAACTAAATAATCATAATATAAAGTTGACTTGTTGTTGGCACTCTTATAAATATCTTAACAAATTAGTCGGTACGCACAAGGCGATGACATCCCATTAAAGAACACGACATTCCACTCCGGGTTCGGGTTGATATTATCTTTATTGTCAATAATTTTAAAAGTATATGGCAGGCAGCTCAGTTATAAGACTGATGGTGAAAAGAAGAAGAAGCTTTGTTTGAATAGTAATTCATACTTTAAAGGCTTTTTTCACAAAGTAAGAATTTTGTTTCCTCTTTTAAATAATTGTTAATGCTCTTTAGAGAATTGCTAAGCGTGTGATTGATAAAGACACTCCTACATTATGAAGAAACAAGGAGCAATTGTTTTGCAAAAAGACTGGATTTTTTTTAAGTGATAGACTTAAATTAAAGCTACCAACATACCGCTTATGTGTGTTCATGTGTACGATGGCATTTTAAATATATGAATGTAAATACTTTGTATATAGTAGATTTAAACGAAAAGTGTCTTATTTCATAATAGCATAATGTATTTTTGTAACGTGTAGCTCCGCTTCATGATTTGGCAAAAGTATGATTGTGTATAGCTTTGTCAAGTATTTGATAGTTAAATAAAAAATCTATAAACATCTATTATTAACTACGGTTTTTGTCTGTTATAATGAATTATTGAAAGTGTTAGAAAAAGATTTATCGCCTCAAAAATGTAATTGTAAAAGTATATATTTTTATTTACTGATTTAAAGATGGCAATATAATATAATTGTGAATGTATTTTGACAGACAGGTCTAACAACAAAAGAATGTTGAAATATTTTTTTCTTACTTATTATCTTATGTTTTCCAATTACTTTGGAAATTTAGGAATAACAATATAAAAAAGCTTGGAGACATTTGAAGGGTAGAAAACGTTTAGCGCCATCTAGTGAACAAATGAAATAGTTATTGAAGAATGGTTCATTGTATGATTCGCCTTTTCCCATGGTACTTTCGACAGTAACCAGGTGCTATAACTGATCGTTTATTTTATATACAGATGTATAACAGAGTATAACATGATACATATATTTATATCTAAATAGTATATTTCAAATTGTGTTATTTACATTGTAAAGAGGAAATTTATAATTTGTACTAGTTTATTTTCGTAACCATAATATAAACGCATATTAAAATTAAAAGTACAATTTACTATAGCCGTAAAAACAATATTAATTATTATTTTCCGTCTCAAATTATACTAGCAGTTATATGGCAGTATGAGAGAAGTTTATACTTTATTCATAGCCAAATTGCGGATTAAGTATTTTGGTCGAGTGGTGTCCGCACTTTGTCTATGAACTAAGTTCTCTGATAGCTAGAACCCTACAAGTATTCGTGCCCTAACCACTTATGTCTAATATAATTATAGATTTGTCACAAATAATATAGCTAAAAACAACCTAAAGTCGTGATATGTCAAGAGAGAAATTGCAATTCTGTGTCCTTCGACCAGCCGCCCTAAAAAAGTTACTTCGCAATATAGCTAACAGCAATTAATTTTGTCATTTTTCTTGTAAATAACTAATAATTTTGCAAAACAGCGATTTCACGGTTAAGTCAAATTGATTTTGAAGTAACTTTTTTATAAAAGCTGTTCGATTTTTTTTTCGAAATGTACGAAAACGAATTGTAGAAGATTCCTTTGCAATATTGCTATTACGACCTTTTTTGGTCCCTAGACCAAAGCTGAAAACAAACTGATCGGACGCGGCTGACAGCCGATACAAAAACATCCGCGACTGACGTCAGACGCGGCTGACAGCCGATACAAAACGTCCGCGACTTACGCCTCATAGTTGGACACGTCAATGTATAATAGGGGAAATTAAAAGAGAATTACTTTACGGACCTGCGTCATTTGGTCGGTATACGTCAATTCAATGTAAGTCGTGAACTGTCTTGGTTTGACATAACCGACTAACTTACTTAGATCTGCAATCTGTCTCTGTTTAAATTATATGATTGTACAGTTATTACCAAATTGCGGCTGTCAGTCGCGTCCGTTCAGTATGTTTTCCGCTTTACACCAAAAAATTTAAAATGTAATAGAAGTCCTCAAACATCATTTTTTTTAAAAAGTCAAGCACACTGAGATTAGGTAAATGACATTAATTAAGAATGTACGACTTGAGATTCTAATTTTGAATTTGGAAGTGAGTGTTTTGTGTCTAATGTCAATGTTTTTTTTTATCTGTTTAATGTCTATGTTTTTTTTTTATTATTGACTGTCTGACAAAAGATCTCGATACATGTTCATAATATAGTTAGGTGAACTCATGTTTAGATTTTAGTAAGGCATTAGCATTAAGAAGTTTCTAAAGATAAAATATGTGTGTGCGTTTTTTCATGTTACCCACTGCCATTGGTACAAAATTGTGGTGCTTGGTACAGTGTTGTCGACCTTAAAGGTCTCACAGTTTCAGTTTGAAGGTCAACGGTTAATTTTGCTGGACAGAATACAGCAAATGAAAAGTCATCATAAAAAATATATTTTATATTCCCATAGTCATGCCTGTTGCCGTTGGTTGAGAATTCTTTTTTTTGAAAGAAAATGTACTAGTTTTAGTATGTGGTCGCAACAAACGAAAATTTTATTTTTAAGTTTTGAGACAAATTGACAAAGGTCGTAAGAATAAAATTATTGTAAATATCAATAAATAAGGTAGGTTTCTTAAAACTGTTGCTGCTAGTGTCCAATATTTTATGCTGAATATGCAAATGTACGCTATTATGCATTCGCTCAAAATTGGCGGTGTGGTTCATTGACCCTTTGTTAAAAATTTGTCATTTCCATACAAAACGTGATTGTAATTAAACGCGGTTTGTTTAGGAATTTGACAGAGGGTTAATAAACCATACCGCCAGTACTGAGCGAAAAGACAACATGCCTTTTAAAGGTGATCGCATAATTGTCACCAATGTATGCGCCGCATTTTATAAAGTGATTATACGAGGCTACCGAGAAATGCGGCTTTTGCGGCGCGTACAGTGCTGACAAATATGTCACCTTAAAATATAAGTGTTCGATTTAGGCTGGTTTTCAGATTGGTCAGAATTCTGGAGTAGCAAGGAAATATCATCTCTAGGCTAATAAAATAATATTCAATACTGGAGGAACTTTATCACTAACATTGAGTGGTGTAAATTTTTCCCCTTCTCCTTAATTCCGACCCATAATCCATGCCTCAAAATGTAGATATATTTAAATGATATAGGTGAAATTATGCACCTAAGACAGTGTGCATTTATTTAGTTTTTTTTTATGTGAAAAGGCAGGCTAAGTAAGGACAACCTCTAGTTTAATTTATTTAGTGATTACAAATCAGCCAAAATTGTATTTTACGTTTTGTGTTCTATGCAATAAAATGCAACATTTAAATATGTAGTTTTAATTTGTAGCCATGAAGTTTATGACTTTGTAACTCGTATATAGGTTGACGTTAAAGTCTCCGTGGTCCAGTGGTACAGAGCTCGGCTCTTAACCCGGAGGTCATGGGTTCAATTCCCGCGTTGGAAACAAGTTATTTCCAAGTTTGGTTAGGACAATTTAGGTTAGGAACGAATTTGGTTGGGAACAGGCTGTTCACGTGTTTGTCTGTAAGATGATCCATGCGTCGGATGGGCATGTAAAAAGTCGGTCCTGCGCCTGATCTCTCGCCAGTCGTTCAAGGGATAGATGTGCATGAAAAATCTATCATTTTACATGCACATCTATCCAATGCCTTACCGAACCGTCAAAATTTTCAGATAATATCTTTAGAATGGTGTTTCTATTATTTCTGAAGAGCTACATCAACAACGCTAATTTCTCTCCTAGTATGACGTTAAAACCGTCTGTGCGCATTTCAGCAAACAGGCCGGAGGCACTACAATACTAGTCCTAACAGCATTGTTAAGATATTATTGTACTGAACACGAAGAGCATTGGAGATACGCTGGGTATAGCTCGCCCATAGAACTGTGCATCTGTGGCTACGGTAATTAGCTGTTAATCTGTGGTGTAGTGGTGCGACCAATGAACGTTAAGTGTGACGTGATATCTGCGCGTTCTGATTGGTTATAGGGTTCGT
>JAOTAV010001047.1:0-10049 GCA_026546445.1 Cyclargus thomasi | reverse complement strand
GGTGTATCTACTGGAGTAGAGGGGGCTACTGATCGTTTATGGCACCTACCAATATGGATCCGTAAGCCCCTGTCACTGGAATTGGAATTGAGTTTCATACTACCGCCGTGAGTGTTGACGGCCGGTAACCACGGCAACCGTCTTCCGCCTCGCCGCGCACATACCCAAGGCGCGTTATAGTGCTTGTGATCAAGCTATACCATAATATCAATTATCATGCATAATATTGACGTCGTTATGAAGCAGACGGGTGGGTGACATATCTGACATTTTAATCCGTGTGCCTACTAGTTATGTCGCACGATGGCGCAGCCACGGCTATCTAGCGGCCACGACGAAAACTGCTTGACAATCAAATTAAAAAAGAAAGAGCGAATGAGTCGCTTTTTCTTTTTCAAGAAAGTCTTTGTAGTTTCAAGAAAAAATAATAATTGTCTGTGGTATATTGATGAAATGTCAGTTGTCACTGTCAAGCACTTTTCTTTTTGTGTCAAGTGCTACCTTTAGCAACTGTTTTGATTCACAATGGTGAGATTTTAATTATACAATATCATGTAAATCCTCAAATAAAATTGGCTACAAACTAGTTTTGTAAAGTGGCATGATGTGCAATAAATTTCATACACGGATATTTCTGTTGTGGATCCTATAAAGTCGTAATTTTTAAGTCTAGGACTTGTTGTACAATATGAGCATTACTTTCAGGCCAAGCGTACCAAAAAGGTCGGAATCACTGGCAAATATGGCACACGTTACGGTGCCTCCCTCCGTAAAATGGTCAAGAAGATGGAAGTGACCCAACACGCCAAATATACTTGCTCCTTCTGTGGCAAAGTAAGTTGACAATTTTGTATTTTATGATTCGGCTAGAAACAAACCGTTATATTGTAATGATTCATAAGCTGTATTCTTTTCACTTACAAATTTTGAAGCTAACTGTTGCCATACTTACATTATTTAGTGGCTATGTTATTATTGTTTAAATAACCTCAAACATATCTCTTTCGAAATAGAACAACAAACGTTTTTCATTTTTTAACCAGTTCTTACATTATCATTGTTATCTTTTAGTAAGTATCTTATTAAAAAAATAAAATAAAAATAAAATAGATCTATATTCTTTTCTTTGCTCCTTGCCTTTTTTGTATAAGTTACCATAGTGCTCAAGATGTAGTTCTCTTAATACCAATTTGCACAATTCCAGGATGCCATGAAGCGCAGCTGTGTTGGAATCTGGTCTTGCAAACGGTGCAAAAGGACAGTTGCCGGAGGCGCTTGGGTTTTCTCAACAACTGCTGCTTCATCTTGCAGATCTGCTGTGAGGAGATTGCGTGAAGTCAAGTAAACAACTAGGCTAAGAAAATAAAGAAAAAACAGTAATGTTTTAGTTTTATTTCATACATCTAACATTATTGCTGATTTTACATGCTTAACATACATTAGCAATATTTTTAATGGAGGGGTGTTTTTCTGTTGTAATATTTTATTGTGAATATGCATTATGATAAGCGATGTCATTAGGCTTGCCAACCATCAGAATTTTTAGGATTCTGGTTCAATTTTGGACCATCCTCCTATGACCCCTTGCAGACGCCTTTTGTTGCAGAGATCACTATCTAACTAAAATACCTTTTTGTAAGCTCAGAAAACTTAATTTAAAATTTATGTATATAATGCTTATCTAAGTTTGGCACATTCTTAGGTTGTATTTATAGTTTATTACATGTATTGAAATAACAAAGCACAACAATATGTTGCATAGAACATTCAATACACACTTATCACATAAAATAAGCAGTAACACTTCAATGTTCAAACATTGCACAACATTTGTCTTTTAACATTGGCATAAGGCTTCTTCTTCCTTAATCTATGTATTTCATTACTATCATTATTAAAGTAAATTAAATAATTCTTTTTCTTGGCGTATGCCTCCCCGTTTAAAATTAAATAATTTTCAATTATTGGATTTCATACATTATAATCTTTGACAAATTGTAATTTATTGTCTTTTTGTTTATTGTTTAGAAAGATTATTGAATGTCACAAAAATTTTTTTAAAGAGTTAACAGTCCTGCTTATTGACTTTATGACTGAACTAGATTATCTCTGCAACTCCGTTGGTCCCCAATTAGTTCATCTTGTTCCTACAAGATAAACAAATGCTGTATATGAAAACTGTATGGTATTTGTTCAAAATACCATACATTATTCATATAAAATATTTTATGATGAAAAACAATTTATAATACCAAATTTCATCAAAATGATGGTTTAGGGGTGAAAGCAAATCATACAGTGTTACTTTTGTTTTTAAGATATTGGTATAGATAAAGTAGTATTAAGATGCAAACATTATCTATTTTATCAAATTTACACTGTCATTAAACTGTTTGCTGTAAAATGACACTGATGTTGCAGTAACAAAGTGGGGTGAGTTCAGTGATGAATTCAAAACCATTGTTATCTCTTGTTGAGAATAACAACTGATAAATTTATGATAACTGCATAGTCTTAAAAAGTGTTAAATGAACATGCTATCTTAGTAAAGAAAAAACCAAAATAAAGAAGAAAATCTTTATTAAAATAGTACAGTATCAACAATTTCAAAAATATATTTGATATAATAATATATTCAATATAGCACCAACCTCTATGTGATGTAATTCTTGAGCAAAAATTATATCACTCTGATAATATTAAAGTACATTTAATTAAGTAAAATCTTAACTATTAAGCACAGATCCAGTCCAAAGAGTGGAGGAAAAGGAAAAAAATAATACTTAGAAAATTTTCAAAACATCAGTCACCTACGTCACTATCTTTGTCTCCTATGGCATACAAAATATGGAAAGCTATACCTAGCAGTGCTGTACCTAGCAAATCTCCAAGAGCAGTTAAATAAGGGATAGCAGAGTTGTCAGGGTCTAACCCCAGCTTCCACATCCAATTAATTAAATAATGACTAATTGTTAACAACAAAAATACTTGGAAAACAGCAGCCGACATATAAATTAATATAAATATTGGTGTAAGTGATGTATGGCCGGCCTTAATGTATCCTATTGTGTAAATGAATATTAACTGACTGGGTATAACCATCAGTAGTAGCAGCTTTGTAGTGTTACCTAGCACTGAGTGCTCGTATGAACCTGTGTGTAACAATGTTGACAATCTTGATGCATGCACAGCAACCATATTGCCGCCAATACCATTTATAACAAGCTGAAAAACAGCAACACCTTTATAGTTTGATACTGTATAGTCAAGTATTAATCCCCCAGCACTACTTATGACCATAGCAGACACTACTGGCACCCAACCTTCATCTAGTGCTTGTCTAGTAAAACTATTTTTCCATGCAACATACCCACAAATTGGCACCAATGCAGCCCCGATAATGACAATTATAAATCTCAGCACAAGATTTGATGCTAATGAATTAAACAACATAGAAGCTATAAATGAGAGCAGTGCCAAAGTTGTTAGGTCACCCAAGCTGGCAGCTATAGGTGTTGCTACATTATCTGGGTTTATATTTATCTCATTAGAAATAACTACAACACCAATCATTATTAAACTTAGAAAAAAACTGGCTAAAGATGCAGTCAACACACTTGAGGCACACAACAGTATTGCATGCTGTATATCAAACTCTCCCTTGGGTATCCAACCCATAGCTACAGCAACCATGGCTGCTAAAAATCCCACTAAATTTGCTTGACACTGTAGGAGACACAAATTTCCAACCACTAAGGATAGTAGATGAGTTTTCATGTGTCCCAAATGAGCGTGTGTTGAGAGTCTCGAAGCTAAAGTCATTTCCAAATTTCCTTTCAAACCCAATAGAGCAGGCACCAAGATGTAAACTTCGGGAATTTTTTGGAACACTTGCCAATGTTGTACTTGATCAAGAAGCAAACTTGCTGCGACCATTCCAAATCCGGCTACGAGAAACGACACGAACATCTGAACGGCGGCGACCCAGGAATTTTCACTTTTTGTTATATCAGGAGGCTTATTTTCGCCATTGGTCAAGTCGTAGTTTGCCATAACCTCCGTTTCGATGCTACTCTCCGAGAGTCGCATCATTTTCGCTCTGTTTATTACTAATGAACTCATCAATTACTGGTTTTTATATTATGCACTCGTAAAAAAATTTTGCTATAAACCGAGTTAAGTACTGTATTTGATAAGGATGCAACATGTAAACAAGAATCATTTGTGATTTATTCCTCAAATTTTGGTACACTTTATTACACATCTATAATGTCTTGCATATACTATTATTAAATCCATTTTCGGACTAGCTCCATTGAAGACTGAACAATATTATTTTTACAACTTGATAACACAAACCACAAATAAAGGGTATATATGCCACAAACTCAAGGAAATTAGCAAAATTCACGAAGTAAATGTCAAGTTGACATAATTCTAACTCCGTATTGACACGGTATTAATAGTGACATTTGGACGTTAATTTTTTTTCTGGAAATTGTAATCTTAGCATTGAGCCAAATAGTTGGTCCAATAATTTCGCTTAACTTTACAAAAAGGAACTTCACCATTATTCGTAGAACATGAAAGAGATAATTGAAATAAAATCCATGATTTCTTAAAACTAACAAAACTATAAAGAATACAATACAAATTTCTAAAATAAAAATTTCAGTCTGGCATAGTTTTAGTTGTACAAGGCAAGGTAAGGTATCCGATCGCAAATGACACGACATTAGAAAGCTTGACTTTTGTGATTTGACGTATTCAGTAAAGTTCATTTGTGTTGTAAGTGTGCGTTTACATTTGATTTTTTATGACTGGTGCCCTTTTTTAGTTTTAGTTTAAATAGACTGGATATCAACAAATCATTAGCGATAAGGCCTTAGTTTTATAAATATTGGGTGAGTCGTTCTGTAAAATATCTAATCTAAAATGAGTGGACAAAGTAATTTATTATGATTGCGGTTGTACACAGAATCCGGGAACCTACTTCGGCAGTTCTATGTAAAACACAAAGTTATGCCTATTCAATAAAAATTCCAGTGTTCTTACATTTTACTCGAACTTTAAAACTGAAATACAAAATATAAATGGTTACCGTTTTCTTAGAAATATCGCAAATTAACTTTAAAATCTTTGTTCCTTAGGTCTTGTTAGAAGTGGTTTGACATGTGGCATTAAAGAAAGATAGCCGAACGCTCATAATTTACACAACAAAAATGTTCAGAACGAAGATTAGAATACACACATGTCGAATTATTTTACTCACATCACTCGTCTGGCTGCTCGTTGATGTCGCGCTCCTGGCACTCTATTCTGACTGCATAGGAGATGGATGGAATTGCAGTAAAAAACCATCCAGTGAAATTGCAATAAAGGTATGTTCATTCACAATTTGAGTAAATTTAGGACTATACAATTGCCCTACATTTGAAATTTGAGTACATTCTGTAATTTAAGTTATGATAGTAACTTTCAATTAACAACAATAATATCTAGTAACATCTCGAAATTAAATCATTCTTTAGTAGAATTACATACTTTTAAACTACCTACCTGTTAGGACTAGGAATTTTCTAAAGATTCAATTTCACAGTAATCATTTAAGTGGACAGGATAATTTTGAAACTAAAAGTAAAGCATATATTGTGTCTGTGGATTTTGAGAAAAACAATTTCTTTAGCATAATGAAGAATTTGGAGGGAAAAGGGCAGCCATTGCAGCTGCTCTCAGGAATGATATAGATGATGATGATACTAATATAGAAGAGAATGAAGTGGAGCAGGATGTAGGTGATGACGGACTGATGCTGCCTCCATATCCAAAGTCAAGGCTCAAGAGGTGGGCCCCGGCTTCGACAATTCTACCTCGTGGAGATGGCCCGGGTGAACTGGGTGAGTGGGTTCATTATTTGGAAGAAAAATTATTTTCAGACTATAGTGTGAAGGATCCATTGATAATAAACAGTAGAACCTTGATAATGTAAAATCCAAGGGAAACAAAATATTTCTAGCAATGTAAATTTAAAGACATCAAGGATACCATTCTCTGTCTCTGTTAAGAATGTAACAATTTATTTTTTACTCATAGACATTTGTTATCCGCCAAGATTAGTGTTATTAGGATTCTACTGTTATTTTAAAAATTAACAAAGTTCATTCAATTTCCTAACAGGTAAAGCTGTGAATATTCCGATTGAGGATGAGAAAATTATGTTGGAGAAGTTCCAAGAGAACCAGTTCAATCTGATGGCCAGCGATATGATATCACTGAACAGATCTCTCACTGATGTGAGAGTTGAAAAGTAAGAGTTTTTGCTTGTAGCTCAAAAACACGCAAAGTCCAAGGAACAAGCCTGGGGCATTTTATGCAGCCTTGTAACCCTAAATCACTCTTTTAATACCATAGAATTTGGTCTTGGATTACAGAGAATAGAAAATACAAATGTAATGGTAACTGGGTAGTTAAATTTCAGAAATATTAAATGCTTTCAATAATAATATTAATTTATTTTAAGTATATGTTTTTTAACAGTACATAAATAAATGACTCAGTTAATTATAATTTTTTAGCAATATTCTGTGAAATAATGCATTGTATTTTGAGGAATATAGCTAAAAAATTCTCAACCCACATTTTTACTTACAGGTTGAGGTTAATTTTCGCGGAATATTGTTAAAAATCTTAATTTACTAAATTTAAAGCTATGGATTTCTGCAAAGTAACAACTGATTCTATCAACTATTTAAATTAATGATGATAAAATAAAATAATATTTTATGGATTATGGATACTGTATCTAACTTTTCCTTTGGGGCAAAATATTCATTGTGTATTAACTAATGTTACTTTTTAACAGATGCAAAGACAAGAGATACCCAAAGCTCTTGCCCACCACAAGTGTTGTTATTGTATTTCACAATGAGGCTTGGACAACACTCCTTAGAACAATATGGAGTACAATCAATCGTTCACCGAGACCGCTATTGAGAGAGATTATACTTGTTGATGATGCTAGTGAAAAAGGTAAGTGTAGTTAATAAAATTATAGTACACTATGTTAATAAATTGATTAAATACATTAAATTTATTAATTATTAACGCAAAAATTTTATTCCATAAAGAACATCAATTAGCTTAAAAGTAATTATATAAAATAAGCATAATATATTATAATTTTTTTTTTAAAAAGACAAACTGTTTGTATGTTGTATGTCTATAAAGTTGAAAGTAGTATTTCTAAGCTGCAAGTAGCACTTCTTCTTTGTATTGCTGAAGTAAGATGTTGGTCTAAATTATTTTACTTAAAATATTTTGTGATACTTACTATAAAACAAAATTACGTTCTGTCATAAAATTTTAAGTTCTGTCATAAAAACCAAAAAATGTTACCAAAGTATAGTAATAAACTAAAATTAAAAACAACATAAAATGAAAGTATTAATTTTCATACTTTATAATTTGTGGAGTAGTAGTTTTAAATAGATATAATATTCGACAATTATTACGAATAACTGTTGACTCTTAAGCATGTTATCTAATAGGTATATATAAGTATCTGTACTCTGTGGTCTCGTAGGTAGATCTTTGGCACTCTTCGGTTCCAACTCAAGAGGGTATAGGTTCGATCCCCCAAGGAAGCGTTTACCAAAGAGACATTTTCGGTTCTTCACAGTATGGTCACTCATATAGTAAAGAAAAAGGTTGTAATGAACAATATGGACATTGAAATAAAATCTTATCCTAAGCACTACAGTATATAAGGATTGGTAACTTATCTCAAAAAATATTTTAAAAAATAACTTTTTTAAATTACTATTTATCAATTAAATGCCTGGCCTGCCTTGCCTTGAAAACATTACCTGCAAGGCAAGGTAGACAGTAAGATAGTGCAAATGATTTTTTCCTCGTTTATTGACCTTTTACTATTTAAAAATATATTATGTATGCAAATATGATTTTTTCAAAATTATATTTCTTTTAATTTTTATAAAGGCAAAGCCTCAATAAACGATACTGATTTTGGAATCCATACTTCCATAATAATATTATAAATGCGAAAGCGTGTCTATCCGATTTTGCATAAACTTGGGATGGAGATACTTTTAGTTTCGACGCAACGAAGTTACGGACATCGTCTAGTTTTATCTAAAACGATTAATCATTTTGTTATTAGCTTTTAGAGTAAACATTTGAGAAAGTTCAGGACAGCGCATCCTCGGTTCGCGGCGAGCGTTATGTCCTTGACATTACGGGCGCGAGTCGCCCCGACTATTAAATGTGCTCATTTCGCCGGCACGAGTCTCATCGGAATTTTTAGGATCGTTCTTAAAGTACGTCATACAATTTTCATAAATATTCCCATATTAGAGAGTTTTTCTTCCTTGCAGATTGTCATATTGGATAGACTGGAGGAAGTCTTCTTTACATCTTTCGTCTTACAAAATTAACGCGTCGTGTCGTGTCAATTCAAAATATAGTAGTGTGCGTAGCGTTTTATTTAATAAAATTAGGCAAGATTAAAACGTAGTTTAAAAAAATAATGGTATTCCACGCTCCCAATTCATATCAACTACAACTGGGAGAAATTTCATGCTTTTACATCTACGCGTCTTTCGTAAAAAGGGGTACAAAGTTTTCCGCTCGCGTATTAATATTATATAGATGACATACGTCATTTAATCAACAAATAACCATGGACGTAGAAAAGTTGGACGTAGTGTAAAGCTGTGTATAGCTTTATGTATAGAATAGAAGAATAGAATAGAATACGTATTAATTTTCACATTACACAAAACAATATTTACAAATAAACGATACAATATAAAAAGACCATTCAAATAACTAATATTATATTATATGATGCCAAAAATGGACCCTAGCTCAGCATAAGCAGCAGATCTCCTGCACTGATATTCCGCTAGGACCAAGGTGTGACGTCACAAAGTAAGGAAATGCATAATCACGACTTACATCACAAAGCCTATTTTTTATTACAAAAAGAACTAAATTAACCAATAAAACAAATGATAATATAACTTTCAACAACCAACACCTAGTCTAAGTTACAAAGGATAAAAATAAAAAAAATCTGACAATTACAATGACATTTGAAAAAAAAAATGTCGATAGGGTCTGCTAGGCTGATTGTATGACACGGCTTAAAATGCTTCCACTGATTATAAATGAGCACACGGCGGTCCTCCTTGAATGTGTATGAAAGAAATAACTAGTCTGGTTAGCTAATCCTTACTTAACATTAGAAATAGGAAAGTGTGTTTTTCGTTTGTATTAATGTTTAGGTATTTTACCTTGTGGTAAAACCTAAGGTCTCAAGTCCTAGGCCACCCAAGCTATCGTAGTACCCTAACCTTTGACGTGTCACCACGTTTGAGAATGATCGAGAAGCGATTAATGGCCAAGTATGATAGTAAACATTGTATGATGTTCACATCCTCCACGTGTCCAGATAGCTCGATGGTTGCTGGGTTATGAAATATGTTACAATCCTTAACATACAGGAAAATCTTTATAATTTTGGATAATCATTATTATACTTACCTAATATTAAATTTGACATTCCAATTTATAAACTAGCAAAATTTCTATAAAAAACAGAAAACTCGACTTAAGGAAGCGCTGCAACTCGAATTTCGCACCAAAAATCCGCCATTTTGTTTACGAATCTAACCACACCTCTCGTAAAAAAAAATATCTAGTATACATACAGACATACTCTCGAAAAATAAACCCTTTTGGCGAAGCCGTAGGTAGCAGGTGTTTCTTCACACATAATCAGAGAGAAATTAAATTTGGTTTTGTCCAATGAGTTTCTAAAGATTCCAAATAACTTAACGGTTCAACTGATATTCATCAGCCATGTTCATAATATTACACGGGCACTCGCGGTAAGCATTTTTTTTTATTTAATAATCCTCCCCCTAAGATAATCAGGGGGTTATTATGACATCTTATTCCCAGCCAAGTTCCAGCCAGTCAGCAGTCACGTGACACTAAATACGTGAAGTTTGACGTTCCCTAATGTC
>JAOTAV010001046.1:0-10049 GCA_026546445.1 Cyclargus thomasi | reverse complement strand
AATCCACGAAACGTACTAGGTCTCAGCGACGCTCGAGTCACTACAAAAATAGCACTCTCACCTCCCCGACTATTGGTACAATGCAGTGGATAGTTATAATTAATTGGTAAACAATAATAATATATACTTACAATGTTTTATCTGACTGCTTGTTTATTGTACCAGATACGAACATTGTAATAACAAAATTATAATCACTTTTGAGTTCAAGGAGTACAAGTAATCAGGGCCGGCGTTAGCCCTACCAGCACATAATATGAAAAAAAATATCTACAGCCGAACATATAACCTCCTCGTTTTTGGAAGTCGGTTAAAAACAATCGGCCAAGCGCCCGTTTATGTGGCGTGCAGCGTGCAACGTCTCAGTAAGCTCGGCGGCGCCCTGGGCGGTCGCCCAGCGTCGCCTCGTAACGCCGCTACTGCCAGTATTTATACTATCAGTCTTATCTAACGACTTCTCTAATTAATTTTTTTCTTAATGATTGTGTTCAAAACAAGATGACACCACGACCTTCCTGAGTAAATAGTAAATTATACAGTAAAAATATTTGTGATATGAAATTTTTGAGAGCAGATGGGTATTATTGGTGCGTGGAACTATACCTACGTTAAAGTAATGAATCCCTTAGGCTAATCTAGATGTACTATATTTCTATTAGGCCAAGTTTACATATTTTTTTTGCATGAATGTTGTATAATGTAGATCAATAAATGTTTCGTACTACATAATACATGCCATCCCCTAATACTCCAAAGCTCGGGACCAAAAAGAGGACCCCTATTTAGCTATAAATAAAATTAAAAAACTGAACAAGTGCGAGGGTAGACTCGCGCGCGAAGGGTTCCGTATCAGAAAAGAGCAAAAAATTTTAAGAATTTCTTTAGGAATTTTAACAGTTATAAGAGCACAACGCCTTTTCACGACAGTTTTCTTTGAGGCCGTGGTATCACTCCGGTTGAGCCGCACCATTCGTGTCGAAGCTTGGCTCTCCCACGGCAAATTTATATTAACATATTAACTTTTAATAATGGAAACATCACCGGCTTATACTATACGCTTCATAATAGCCGACAAAATAACGTCGTATAATTAACGTTGATTGCACCACAACAAAGACTAGTTAAGTAATACATAAACATGTTTAAAATAAATAAAATAAAGACACTTCAACAGAAGCAAAAGGTCATATACCTTTTTTCCGTTCACAAAAAATACGAGCCTCGTTTCCTTATCTTCGGGAATTAAACTTCCTATTCCGTCCATATTTCATTAAAATAAAATACAGAACACTGTCAAACAAACACACTCAATGCTTACGTACGGACTGAGATAACTGAACACGACTGCTATCTTCGCGACACTTTTAGAATGGGAGTTACACAGGGGCTACACTAAGCGCCACATTTCGTCACAATTTACGTGAATGATCGAAATCTCGCACTTATCACTACTATTATAGTTATCTAACTTTAAGAAGTTAACTATAATGACATCCTGGAGTTTGAATACACCACTAAACAAAGGAATCTAGATGACTTCGCCAGTATCTGTACAGGCGTCAATTTTTACCAAAAAACATTTGTGTGTCATCAACTTACTATTTAGGAAACCGTAGTCTGTATTATCGGTAGAATATTCAAATAGACATAGTTACAATTCGTGTCAAGGAATTATTGTTATTCTAAAGGTAATTTTAGTGAGGTAAATTATTATTTAATGATAATTTTAAAATTAATTCAAGATGATTAAGTTATTTCAGATACTTTTATTGGTTCAATCTTATAATAAAACGTTTCATAGTTTGTAGACGAGTTTAACAGTAGGCTTCACGGTCCACCTGCAACAAATATTTGACTTATTATTTAGCACTTCAAGACAATTGTAGAGTTTTAATAGGTATACTTGTAGTGCCTTACCTTTTGTGTTATAAAATCTTTACATGCCATTCTTATTCGAGCACATGTTGCAGGGACAATAGGGGAAAATTCAGGTTTGATTTCGAGTAGACTTTATAGCTTCTTTGACGACGAAGGAAACTGACGCAGACAAAAAGAATGGTGGCTCACCGACGGCCTAAAATAGGATAAATGTTTATTATACAAAATCGACGGTAAACTTGAACGAAGGACGTCAAAATATAACACACAAAATAAATTAAAATAGAGAACAACATACAAATTACGAAACGAAAGAGTGCAACTGGCAAGATTTCATTACAGACAACGGGACAGCTTATTGTAAATTAACAACCAACCATTGAAGAAAAGACAGCCCGGGGATTTGGAGCTCCTTTTTTAAAAATGACATTGTAAGTGCCTGGGCCGCGCGATGTACTTCGCCCTCTGGAGGTACTAACATTTTTTTCCTTGTTATAAAATCCGTAACCCTGCACATATTATGCACCCTCAATTTGACCGATAGGCATCGGTTTTACACCCTCAATTTGACATAGCAGGATTGAGACTTTAACCTACATATCAACAACCTACATTACATCACAATATCAATTCTAAGGACTTGATGATCTCCGGTAAGGCCGTCCACTATAACTTTAGAACATGCTACTTCAAATGTAAAGTATTCTAATAAATTTCCAGAATTAGTTTGTGTTGTGTACTCGATTTCTACTTTCGATTTGGTTCCAACCTTTCATTTATTTTTCGACATGGGTCGTTTACGGCCATAGCGTAAAGTCAGAACTCACACTAGCAGCAATTGACGAACTGTTCGGGACTTTATCTGTAGTCATTTCGCTTATATGGATTTTGGATATGTCTATTTTTAAACATCTTGAAGCCACTTGTATTATCTTTGTGAAGAGGCCTTGGTTCATCTCTATACCATCAATTGACAACAACACAGGTCTAATTAAGTAAAAAAGAATCAGTGCACCCCCTTGCATAAGGAAGTCATTTTAGACAGTTGCATTGTTGAATGACCAAACTTGTTTGACTACGTCACTGCTTATTAATATGTTCGGGGGTACTGGTGAGGGTAGTGGGGATAGTAGTGTATAAAAGACCGGTGATTTGGCTGGTGGCGGCACTTAACGCACGTTGTTCGTAGAGTCCTCATCCTGAGGATGCCCCTGTGTTGGGGCGAAACGCGCGTCGAGGTTAATTTTCGCGGAATATTGCTAAAAATCTTAACTTAGTCATGACCATGTACAAGCTGTTGAGAAATAAAACAAACATTAAATACGCTGACATCGAAACTGCCTTTTTTAATGATATTTAGGGGGCAAGCAAGCAGACGAGTTACCTGATGGAAAGCAATTACCGCCACCCATGGACACTAGCAACATCAGAAGAGTTGCAGATGCGTTGCCCACATTTTTATAATAATATATAGACGCTGTTAAGCATACGTGTATTATCCCACATCGAACTAGTTTTGTGCTATAACTACTAGATTAATATTCGAAATTAATCATTAACAAAAAAATAATGAATAAAATCGAAAAAGAAATAAATGTTTATTGCTTAAATTGATATAGAGTAAATTACATTATAGCTTTTATACAAGATTATTATTTTATATTATGTATGTACACTTGTTCACCCGTTTTTTATGTTCGTGGATATCTTCCGGTCAGGCAACAATAGGGATATCAAATGAAAGGTCCTGGATAGTATAATGCAAAACACTATACGAAATTTAAATTCAAGATGGCCGCCGTTAAAAAGGGCAGAAATTATAGTTTTTTCAGTATGGGTAGAATAATGCAATCTTATATATTATGTCAATGAATGCAATACACTATACGAAATTTAAATCCAAGACGGCCATCTTGGATCTAAATTTCGTTTAGATTAGCCAGCTCTTAGTATATATAAACTTTATTTGTGTTTACAGCGTCCAATTTATTAAAATATGGTAGTATGACACTGCCCTGGTTTAAATATTTAACTACAATTTCTGTAAGCTTACATCACGACAAAGTTCTAAACGGAAATAAAATTTAGTAACCGGCTTTGTGACATATGTTATTAGTTTAAAGTGACCATACGTCCCGGTGTCTTTGCAGACAACGCCGGAACACAGAAATGTCCCGTTGTCGAGTCAAACCTAAAATACCCCTTCAGAAAGTAGTATGTTAGCTACCCAATTAGAAACTTCTTTAACAACAGCTGCCTTATTATCAGTTGCATCACTTTGCTGAAGACATCAGAAGCGATAAAATCTGTATAATATCATTTCTCATAAGAAAAAAAATCTGACTAAATCCTCACTATCACTGATATTTTTCTATGTCCCGTTTTGATGAAAAATAAAAATGGTCACTTTAGTTTCAAGAATAAAACATACATTGACTTAATTATTTTACTGATTCAATTTATAACATCTTCGTTATGTAAGCAAATAAAAGTAGAAATTATAGTTTTATTGTACTGTTTTGTTTTTGGAAAATGTTCAATTAATTTAACATTTTAAAAATGTGTCATTATTAATTTCATTCATAACTTCGTATAAATTATGTTTATGTACAGAATAAAAATTTACGTTTAAAAATATGTTACGAAATGTATTTTTAAACACACGTCGTTTACACAACTTTGTGTAAACAATCTTTGAGTTAGGACTCTCTTATTAATTTCACATGCTAGCGATATTCTTCTTCATATTTTAAATAACAGATTTCTGTACAATATATAAAGATTGTACCATAGTCCATAACATCTTCATCTAGTCATAACAAAAACTAACAGCAAATTATAACTCTTACCAGTAAATTACATGCTGGGAGGACATGAAACTTAAAAGTGCTAATAGTATTTAAGTATTTAACTTGTTCTATCTACCAATACCATTACTCATTGTCCTTTCATAACAACTTTAACTTAGAATTTATTTCATACCACCTTTTTTAAATTATCACAGATAATCACAGAAAAATATCAATTACAGTTATAAAACCTCCTCCTTTTTGAAAGTCAGTTAAAAGTATGAATTAAACAAATTTAATGCACTGAACTTTAACTATTTTATTACACCAACATTTAAATATTATGTACAATAAATATCAACTTCTAATTATAAATTATCTACAGAAAAATTTTGACTGTCTAACCAAAAGTATAAATACTATAAGTTAAGCTGTTTTTAAGACACCTTTTTGTTCTAATTCTTTTTCAACGGCAGTTCCTTCATATTTCATTTTCTCTTTCAAGGCATCTTGCAATAGTTGAGCGTTAAACCTCTGCTGAGACCATTGCATTCTGCAGTAAGTCCAGTACATAAGTGTAACCATTGCAAATGATCCCATGCCAACATGTTGTGATAACATTGGTTTAGATGTCTTTAAAAAGGCAGCAAATCCCATACCAATACCAGAAGATATTCCGTACATAAAGCTTTCTCTAAAGCATGGAATTTTTGAAACATCCCGTCCAAATATTACTAAGCCCTGCAAGTAAAAAAATGTTAAGCACATAGCTAGGGTTGCCAGATTCAGGCTGATTATTTCTTGGACATTTCTAGCCAGAATTTCTAGGCTATTCCTGAATGAATTTCAGAATCGAAGTTGAGTTTTGGTATTTGTTACTAGGCTAAACTAGGTCTTTTTCAGCAGTAGAGTATTCCGGCACAGCAAAGTAAATTACCGTACGGGACAGCTCGCCAAATACGGGGTCAATCCCGGAAAACCCGGCTACCCTACATGTAACCCATAAATATCTTTGAATTATGGTTTTAATTAGCACAGTTATTAGGGTAATATTTTTAATGTCCTAGTATTCCAAAAAGCAAAACTAAAGTTATTTTTTTTATTATTTACATTATACGTACACTGCAAAATATTTACCTTACTCTCTTCATCTACATCATCCTCTAACATACTTTTTACAACGGTATCCATAATATTGTAATTTGCTTCTTATGATAAACTGAAATATATTAAATAATTGATTCCAGTTTAGTCAGATATATAAATAAAAACTTATAATTTTATTAGTATTTCGATTTTCCAAAACATAAATAAAGGCTATATATACTATGATAGATTGGACACTTAAAACATTTTGACAGTTCCCAAAATAAAGTTTTGACGTAAAAGCTAGCGCAATCTTTAGTTGTCGCACGTCAACTCTGTAACTATATTATTAATATAGGTTAGGATTTTGGGATGGGATAAAAATGACAGATTTTTATGTTTCAAAGACTTTATTTTTGTGAAAACTATGTGTTTGTTAAGTTTAGTTAAACGTATTAGGAAACTAAACATAACAAACACAGATTTCACAAAAACAGAGTCGTTGAAACATAAAAATCTAACACTATAAAACAAATAAAACATTTTTTTAAAGCCCCATGATATTTTTATATTATGCTACTTTTTAGCAAACGGTATTCAAAAATATGTAATTGGTCGTATTTTAATTATACATACTGCATTAAAATATGATGTATAATGTAAAATATGATAAATGTACACTTTTCGTGCTTTAATTCTAGTTTAAAATCATCATCAAGTGTCATTTCATCGAAACCGACATGTAAAACATTTAGATTGCAATAAAAAAATAAAAAAATGATAAAGTGCAAGAAAAGTGGACATTTATTATTGCGAACTTGAATTTTTTACCAAAAGTAACAGTACGAGCAATATCACTATATTTATAAAAATATGATTTAAACGTTAACAGTGAGTCAAGCCAATGATAGACATTATTATTTACACGTACAAAAACCATGTTTACCGTGAAATAGACAAAGAAACGTGATATATACAGTTCTCACTTCTTACACCACGGAAAAAATAAACTTAAGTTTGTTATATCTTATTGTAGAAATAATATAGAGTAGACAGTATAATAAACATGTTTTAAAATTAGAATAATAAATCAAAAGATACATTTTGTATAATCTAGAAATATAATGGCATTTTACTTTTGGTGAAATGAAAAACGTATAAAAGCACTAACTTGAGCCAGACTCAAGTACTACTGGTTCATACAATAGTATCAGTTTATTTATTATGACTGACGTTTAGAAGAGAGAGCTATAAATAGCTTATATGAAAATGTAAACCATTTTACTAACTACATATCTAGGAAAAGAAAAATATTTCATAATATAAAACAAAACAATTAATAAAATGTGACCAGAAATTAATAAACAAATATTAATATTAAACTGTTAAGCCGGTTGCAAGTACCCCTGCGACATAAGTTTACCTATACGAGTTACGAAAAATTGTATGGGCTTTCGGCGCTGCAACTTTCACAAGCATAGAGCCTAGATTATTATTACTTACGTTCGATAATTCCTGTATAAATTGTCGAGTAGTATATATATCCCACCATGTATATAAATTTTTCTGCTTAAATGTATGTACTACGTATTACGTATGTGTAACATGTATCTGCGTATTAACCCTTAAAGTAATTTAATATTGAGATTACGAAAAAGTCAGTTACTATTCTGATTTTATCTACAACTGATAATTATTTACAATCGAATACCTATGTTATAGTAATGAGAGGTTATGTAAAATGAAAATACTTAAATAAAGTACTTCGATACTTACTTTCATTTAACTTACACTTGAAATTACTGCAATTTGGCTTCTCATTGCAAACATTTATCCTTGATTTTGGCTGCAAAAATAATATCAATTTTCTTCACTTTTGTCTATGGTGCCTAATTAGGTATTAAATTATATTAATTCTTTAATAGCCTCTTTCAGAATTCGGCGAGACCTCAGTCCATTTCCAAGCACAATCTTGATTATTTTTAGGTCTAGCTAACTGTCATGGACGTCTTTGTATGGGTTGTCAGCTGCCTCCGATCACTTTATTATTAGCGCCATGCTCGGATAAAAAAAAAATTTGACATTGAAGAAACTGCCAACATCTTTCTCTGAAGTATCGACCAGCCCCCCTAGACAAGTGTTAAGCGAGTATCGTTTACAATAATCGCTCGGCGTATTTTTGACGAAAAGTCTCGACGATCTAGTCAAGTTTTAATATGTCAATCCCATACAAAACAAGCGAAACGATTATCGTTAACTTTAATCGCTTGACACTTGTTGTTTACCACAAACATGTACGGGGGTAGGATATAGAGGGTTCGCTTCGCTCGTCCAATTCCATTGTTTCCACATAACTAGTGACGATTGCAGTTTTATAAGGGCTCGCGAGATTTTTTGAATGCTGTGACAATGGGTTTTTTTAAATATAATTTTATGATTCTGGATGCATTTGTATTTAAATAATAAGTAATATCTATGGACGCTTCGCACCTCGTCAGTCTGGCCCCGTGCTAAGTACCCGAGGGACTTGTGTTACAGGTACCAGACAACGGAAATGTATTTATTACTTTTATACTATACACATATTTAACATTTTTATTATATGATACACATATTTAATACACATCCAAGGCCCAGGCAACATTGAAAAACTTGCTCCGTTGGCGGAATTCAAACCCGCGACTCCGCTTAAGCTACCAACTGAGCCACAGAGGTCGTCAATTTGGGAAAATTGAAAAAGAGCCAGTTGACGGACCTACATCATTTGTTGGGAATTTGTCAATTTCATATAAGGATCTATCGGCTGAGTTTGACACAACTCGACAAAATTACATAGATCCATCTGTTTCAACTTCTCTGATTGTACATACTATGTTTAGTTCATCTTTACAGTTGCACATCCTAACTCATAGATGGTGTTAATAGTGCAACATTATATTTTTATTATTATCAATAATGTCATTGCTATTTTATTACATTAAGATACATTAAGATATAAACAAATCTAGACATGTACACAAATTAATGTACAAAAGCTCAAACGAAAGACTATTTCAAACTCCTAAGTTTAAAATCGAGACGTACGCTTCAAGATATAATGATGCTACACGGTTTGTGTAATAATAAATTTGACTGCTCAGATATCACCAATCAGATCTGCTACTCAGTGCCTAGAACCGTGTATCGCAGAAAAGTACGCCAATATCAGCTATTCTTCACTAAAAAGAGCAATACTATCGCTGCCCTTCGCTTTCTCCTCCACCGACTTATTGAAACATATATTAAACTATTTACTAATATATATATTTTTGCCCTCTCTGATGCTAAAAGATTTGAGAAGCAAGCCACGGAAGTATTGATGAAATTGTCGTGTCAAAATGAACTCTAACTTGTAGTTGTTTACTAGAAATTTAAGTTCTATAATTTTTAAAATATTTTTTTATTTGTGTTTTTTATTTATCTTGTTAGCAGGTAAATCTTGAAATCTTTTTATTTTTATTTTTTTTTTTTTAAGTTTTTAATATTATAGAAAGTTCGTTAATTTTTTATTTAGTTATTGCTGTTTTGTCTCTTCTGTATTAATTTTTCAATATGTTTATATTCTAAACGCTGTACTACTTTTGCATTCGTTTGAAACACAGCACAAAGTATATATACTGTTGGAAAGGTCTCGGGCTCCGTGAGGTTTGTAACAAAAAAAAATTCGAGAAAAGTTACCACGCGGACGGAGTCGCGAGCAACAGATAATTTTTAATAAAAATGGCGTCACGTTGTTAGTGTTGCATAAATTTATTATTTTTTTAAAAGTGAATATCTTAACAAAATTAATCTCACATAACCTAACAAACGCATTTATTACTCAACTCAAGCATCGAGAAGGCATCGCACGGTGAAGTTGGCAACCCAGCTAGGAGCTGCGATCGCGTGACAAAAAAATCGGCAAATAGGCTCGCTAGAACGCCCCGATATGAAAAGATGAGTTGTAGTGATCTGAAGTTAGCAACACATCGAATGTAGATGTGGAAGTTGGAACAGTCTTCTATTCATGAATCATATTCATGGCGCAGTGGCGCATGCAGTGGTTACTGGCCAGTGGCCCCCTGTCCAAATATTTAATTCTCAGGTTGTCATTTGTCAACATGTCAGTTGACAGTTCTTCTTCTATTTATTTATTTATTTATATGGCGCTTGGCTATAACCATGGCCAGTGTCAAGTAATGGCGGGAAATCAATTTTCTTGTTCCAATAATTTTTAGCAACGTTACATACATTTCGTCAAGTCTAAAGTCTAGTCAT
>JAOTAV010001045.1:0-10049 GCA_026546445.1 Cyclargus thomasi | reverse complement strand
TTTATAAAGATGTCTCCCTTTGGTGGAATTATCCCATCGGGTCTGCCATTCTGAGATTAGGCCACGCACAGAATCTTAAATATACTAAAACTGCAATGGTATTTGTCGATTTTTATCGACAAATACTATTGCTTCAAACTCATGGTAGAGCTACAGATGAGGAACAATCGCCAATTATGTAACCCAAGCAGTAGCCAGCTATCTGATGGCACGACAGTGGCGCCGCCAAGTCGGCGAAGCAAACACAACACTACCGTGTCAGTGACGTAACTACAAGGTGGCGAGCTAGCAAAAAGCCACGGGCCCCCAGAATCTCGAATACTTTGATAACCTCTGGATAATACCAAAAAAGCTAAAGATTTTGTTGTCTAGTAAGCTCACAACACATATTTGAAATCCGAAATTTCAAATCTACAGGTCATTTAGTTATGAAGTTAATGGTCACATAAAGGGAAAGCTATAAAAACTAGGATAATAAATTTTTTTTAATTTAAAATTGGCCATAAGCATGACTATTTCGACGACCGGTGTGGTGATTATTTAGTTTTGTATCTCTTGAGATTAAAAGTAAGCGGAGGAAGCGGAACCCTTTGAAAACCGATTCCGAACTATTGGAAAAAGAAAATACAAAGAATAGTAACAAAAACTGTGCCAAAAATAACCTTTCTACAGAAGGAAGTGAAATCTGAAGCAGCTTGTTTATTTCTAAAAAGTAATGAAACCTATTCTATTTCTTATTTGTTTATTATTATAATTAATGTTATACGACTGGCCTTTGAGTTTTACCCACTTACGATTTAAGTATGGTCAAAGGCCAGTCATTTACGATTAACTATGATAATAAACAGATCGCAGTAAGGACCCTTAGGCTTGCCATGCCTTTATCTAGATTCATTACTTTTTAAAATTAAACAAGCATCTCAATCGAAACTTGGCCTGTTTTTTACAGAATGTTTTTGGTGGGATAAATATTACTGTTAAAATAGATTAAAGTCTTTTTAAATGTTATACATTTATCGCGTCTTAGCCCGCGTGGCATTCAAAAATGCCGTAAAAATATGAATATTTCTAATAGATAATCCCGTAACATACGAATCTCTAAATTTGACAAAATTAATTATTCCCTAATTATTCCTTAGATTATGGAATTCATTAACCTTGAATGGCGTGCTTGCCAAAGATCCTCCTGTCTTACACATTAGTAAGAGATAAGCAACTCCCATTAACTCATCTGAGTTAAAGCTAACAGCCGATTAAACATCTGCTTTCCCTTTCATTTCTAATATAAATAAAAGAGAAGGGACTATTTTAAAGTTTAAACAAGACTGGTTGTGTAGCTCAATTGGTAAGCGCGTTGGTAGCTTAAGCCGGGGGTCGCGGGTTCGAATCCCGCCGACGGAGCAACAATTCTCATGTATTATTATTAAACACAACAAGTCCCCAGTACCCAGGTGGGCTACGAATGGGCCTAAATCTAAATGCAGCATGATTTAAAGCTGAAACCTGTCGCGCCGGTTCAATGACCTCAGCGGATGGAAAATTCTTGTTTACCAACAAACGTCGTATTGATACAAAATTTCTCTTTTATTTAAGCCATTAATTATTACCTGTTGTATTAATTAGCTGAATAACCACAAATGACGCATTTTTAATACGCAAAAGTGGTTTTTGTTTTTGGAATCCTCCAACGGATTTTTTTTAATTGTATTTTTTTAATGAGCCAATGAGCCCAAAACTATATTTGTGTAGGTGTAAATTGAAATTTTGACAATAACAGCATTCAAATATTAATCGCCTCTTTCACCGCTCACAGATAGTCTATTTATTTAAATAGAACTGATAGATACAACTTTATTTGACAGAATTTGTATGGTTATTCTGTCAAAAACGTTGTGGATAAGCTAACAGAAACTTAAACAGGAAGCGGTGAAACAGGTCCTGAATATTATTAATCTTTATACCACAAATCACAATTTTTGATTAAACATTAAAATAATGATTTTTTTAATACGTACTATATTAATCATGGAAATAATTATACTCTAGCACGATTAATAATACAAAGGAATGTTATAAAAACTTGTATTTTAAAATAGAGTTGGGTAATTTATTTTAGTTTTTGTTACCAAAACCGGTATAGGGCGTAAAAAGGGCTTATCTGTTTTTAGGTGTCTCGTAGAAAATGACAGACACTAGCACTTATTTTACATCACACAGTAAATTTTAGTTTGCACAAAAATTTCACGCACTCAATTTTCTATTATTAATATAAATAATAATTATTTCATCAGTTACCAAAACCCGTGATACAGGCCCTAGAAGTCGTCAAATTCCCGCTTACTGACAGACTTGTGGTAATTAAACCTAACCTACTTCCAGATAACCCAGAAAGATCAAAATATTTGGAACCTAACTCGGTAATTGTGTACAGTGAAGGAAAAAAATCTGAAAATAAAATAGTCGGCCAAGTGCGAGTTGGAATCGCGCAAAGGGATCCCTTGCCAGTAAAGAGCAAAAAATTGACGACGTGGCCTGTTTTAAATAACTTTAAAGAATGAATGAGGTAATAAAACAGGCTAAGTCAAATCTTAGCTTACATATTAAATTACAGCAGTTGTTATAGGTATCCAATAAAATATAGCAATAGAGTTTTATATTTGTTGATAATGTTATTTTGTTTTTATTAATACATATTTGGATTTTGTAAAGAACTTGGCATTCATACCGGCCCGCCCATTCATGCCTAAGCATAGCTCTCCCATGGCAAACTTATAAGAATGAAATTTAAAAAAATAAAGATAGTTATAGGACTAGCTAATAAACTACTATTTGTTATAAATAATGGTAGTTTTTTTGTCTATTGACGAACCAGTTCTTCAAGAGTTAACTCCTTAAAGCTACCTCGATCGTGTAGCGATTTTTAAAAATCGTTACACGATCAAGGTTTGTAGTATTTGTAGTGTATAACCGACTTTTACAAATAGAATTTACATCTTCTTTTTTCTAGTAATAACTATCCTTTCTGTTTCTGTATCTAATGCAGACATCAAAATCAGTTATTTTTAATGGTTAAAGCGTTAAGAAGTAATAGATAGATACACTTTCGTATTTAGGATTTTATGGAAAAAAGAACTTATTAGGTTAGAAGAAGAATTTATAAGGAGCTACGCAAAAGAAGTAAACAACGTAAAATAGTTTCTTCAAAAACTACTAAGACAACTTTAAACTCGTTTAGACTTTATAGAATAATGACTCCTATAACTTTGAAACATAATAATCGAAATTCTGATAGTTAAGATAAGTAATGGGAGCCGGGACTTGGCGTGGTTTGAACTTGAGGCAAGGTCTTTAGCTTATAGTAATCTAACTAGGGATTGCAATCTGGCGACATTTTCAACATTGGCATTTCTGTACACATGCCACCTGTACATCATGTGGCATATTTTTAGGGGGTCGTGGCTGAGTCCCTTTTAACTTTAGCTTAGTAACTAGTAGCACGATCCCCCCTATTTAACTCTATTTCCAAACTTGTACTAAGTGAAAACCGAGGTTAACATACTCCTTGCTGAAGAGGCCTTACGGCTGCAGGCCAATCTGCTCTGGTCAGCTTAATTTTCCTAAAAAATCTACCCTAGTCGGCTTGACTGTCTGTAAAAAAGCATTAAGAAGCTAGAAGCATCACATGCAGAGAATTTGAAGAATTACTTTTCGCAAAAGCTTATTACAAAATGCTAGGGCCCGATCCGGTCCAGTTTTCCAAATTGCAATCTGTTTGCGCTACTTGCCTACCCAAACCTATGAGAAACTAATTATACTATTTTATAATCTGTGGTGATACGTACGGCTTATCTATAAACTTATGTAGTACGTTGGTGCTTTCAGGTTCATCGCTTAACGTCTTTAAAGGACTTTTAGAGATCAGCTTAACGATTGAATACTTTAAAAGCTAATTAATTTTTATCGGATAATTTATTTATCTCTCTTTTTCGTCTAGTCACATGTTGATGACAATAAAGGAGTAGCATCAGTTTAACTCCCAAATTCTAAAGGTGTAGAATAATTGAATCGAGTTTCTATTTTGTTGTACCAATGAAAAAAAAATGCATAGTGTATTTTTTAAATAATGATATTATATGTATAGATTATGTATTTAAAATATATATATATACTTTGCACTCATAAAAATTATATGGTAGGCTAACGAGAGTCTGGACGCAATAATTTTGTGCCAATTACCGGGCAAAAGTGCAATAACCGGTCTCGGAACTTCGCCTGAGAAACCCATTAAAGGACACCGTACTCACTTGAGGACGCCTTAGAAATGTATTCCGTAACTTTGGGCACGTGACAGTTCGGTATTAACGTTTAAATCAAGATTGATTTAGTGGCAGTCGTTTGTAGATGTAAGCTGCAAATAAGCGTAATTGTATTTAAAAATGAAACAAAATAAAATCATTTATTTATGAGTAAATTTGAAACTAATGTTTTTAGAATGTCTACATGACCATTGACCTACCACCGGTTCGGGAACTAGCCGTGCTAGAAGAACCGTTAAGAAACTCTCAGGGGGTCACTTTTTACCAAAAAAGTGGGAAAAATCATCTTTTATTAAGATAAAAATATATGTATAATCAAATGTAACTTATCCAATACATTGTTAATAAAAATAGTTACATCATTGTAAGTCAAAAAATTATTTTTAACTTGAAGTAGCCTTGCAAACAGCTGTTCTACTCCCAAGATGTGCCGTCGTTAATAAAATCATTTACCTTGTAGTAGGCGTTGGCACAAAAACGTTCTTTGACTACTTTTTTAAATTTATTAATAGAAAGATTTTGAACGTTTACTGGGATTTAATTGTAAAGGCGTATAAATTAACGCCTATGTTCCTTTTACAAATAAAAGCAGGGCCAAGAGTTTTCGTTTATATCTCACGATGCTATAATTAAATACGTCGTAAACAGTTATTATACAGAACGCATTTTCCTTATCATACACGAGTAGTGAGCACGTGAGATCAAAAATGGGGAAAAAAAGAACACTGGCCGCATTCAAAGACATATTTAATTATGATCAAAATTCAAATAAGAGTTTGATAGTTAATGTATTGGCCAAAATCTTTCCATTTTTCCATTCCATTTCCAATAATTTGAATTTTAATTCTGAAAATATAATTATGCATTACGTAATTATTTTTTGTCTCTGAAGTATGCTCTCTTCGGCACATTCAAATATTCGGACACGACAGAATGCAGCCGTCGCACTCTAACAACGTCATTCCAAGTTTGTTAGAGTGGGACGCAGCACTCCCATCATTGTATAATGGGAGAATTGAAAAGAGAGCTAGCTGACGGACCTGGCCATATTACTTAGATCCACGATCTGTATCTGTTTCAATGACAGAGGCGAGTATATCCTCTACTCAATCATCCTCGCGTGTCATCGTCTGTGTTCGCCGATTTTTTTTAATATTTAGGAGGTAAGCGCAGCAGACAGCAGACTTGCACATCTTCGGATGGCACGAGTGTCCATAGCTCGCGACATCCGAAGAGCCGCAAGTGCGTTGCCGGCCTTTATGACGGAATGGGATTAGAGATAGGGGATTAGGGAAGTTTGGCCACCGATAAATTCACACACTGAACGAAACACAGCTCCGGTCGAGCCAGTACATTCGTGCCGAAGCATCCCTCTCCCACGGCAATGAGCATCCGTATTATATACTTAAGATCGGAAAATGTCTCATTGGTACACGCCTCCACTTTGATTCGAACCTGAACCCTCTCGAGTGCGAACCAAAGGTCTTACCCACTAGGCCACGGACGCTCTAAAAGAGTAGGATCATTTTGGCTCCTTTTCATAATCGTAAAGTTAGAGCATTGATTCTCAAAAGTGGTCCAGTGGCGTGACACGTGAGACGACACGTGACGCACGTCTCCTAGTGGGTACATGCACAGTTTTTACTCGATTGCAGCGGATGACAATTTTATTCGCAATCCTAACTAGTAGTATCTAGTATATCCAGACTATACCTAGTTAGTCCAGCATATCTAGCAAGCGACAAGGCCACCTTAAAAGGCTCACCACAACAGAATCTGAAGTGGCAATCTGCCACTTCAGATTTGAGACCATGGAATTCTGCCGGTTTGTTTAGAAAAAATGTCAGTTTATATGCTCTTTTGCATTTCTACAATGGTAATACGGTAATACTTATAATTTTAATAATAACCATAAATCTTAACGGGACTGTCTTTGTTCGGGCTTGTCCCAGAGTCACCGGAGACAACGTCGGGACTCAAAATTAGTCGGTTTTCGCGTTAAAACTAGTTATTAGTTAGTAGTTTTTTATAAAAAAGACATGTCTGATGATATAATTAAAATCGATACGTACTCTCAAAGTCAATCTCGTGTTCTACACAGATTTCCATCCGAGAGTAAAGCCTATTACTTTGACAAACAATTAATTGTTCCGCGTCGATTGTTTAAATTGTTTGTATTTGATTACGCCTTAATTGAAACCTACAATATATAGGTTTTCTTATTTGTTCCAAAAATAAATAACTTAGCTAATAGAATCAGGGGTTTCTTTGCGGAAATCCCTATACTTTAATAATAAATTTAATAGAATAAAAGGTTTACTCAACATTGTAAAACGATAAATGTATTAGTTGAGTTAATGTATTAAGTTTACCTTTAGGTTTATATACGGTACCATAAAAAACAATTAGTTATCTACGATATAATAATTTTATATCAAACAAGCACTTACCTGCGGTTTTGCTCGTGTGGGAATGAGCGGTTAGATCACATGAGATGAAAGAAATATAATAGTCATCAAAGTCCGTACGGTCATTTCAGCGTGATCGACCTACGAATATCCAAAAGAACTTTCGTGTATGTAATGCTAACAGGATACAAAAAAACAGCCAAGTGCAAGTTTTACTCTCGCACGAAGGGTTCCTTACCAGTACAGAGCAAAAAATGGAAAAACACATTTCTGACTGTTTTAATTTTTTTTTTAAGTTTAAAATAAATGACAAAGTTTAAAAATTATAAAAGAAATAGACTACTGGCCCGTCCACAAAATGATAGGTCATAAGAGCATAAAACAATAAGACTTTGTTCTATGATTTCACTTGTAAGTTGTCCAGCCGTAAACCTCTAATCAGGTAGTAAGAAAGTACATTTTGGACATATATTTTAGTACGGCAAGTTAACCATCAATTTATCCGTGAAAAATAATAAGAAAGCTCCTCACAGTGCCGTAACAAATGGTACGCCGCAAAGCCAGCTCTTTGTTTTATTTTCTGACAATTTCCTGGGTAAATTTGGTCATTTGATTCTGTACGGCATAGGTTTCATAATGAATCATTATAGATCTTATCCATTATTCCGCATTGCCGTACAAAAATATAAGTCCAAAATGTACTTTCTGACTACCTAAACTTTAGATTTCTCACCAGCACATGGAGACAGACGGACAGACATCAAAGTCTTAGTAAAAGCGAAAACGGGACCCCGTTTTTACCTTTTGGGTACGGAACCCTAAAAATTGATGGGTCTTATGAACCACCAGGTGACGTATATGGAACGTTATCAGAGCACAATAAAAAAGAATTAAGGGATATGCCGTCTCTAGTACGCAGTCTAACTGAGTGCTGGTGAGAACTCAAAAGTGCAGGTAGGTATTATATGTACTAGAGGTCGCCCTGTGGTCGGAATTTGACCATAAATATTTAATCCATCGTGTAGGGGTGCTTATTCTCAATTCAATAACAGACTTTAAATTGGCATAAAGGTCTCGGTTACCAGGCCATTAAATTTAAAAAAAAAAAATCACAGACTTTAACCATAAACAAAAGAGTACTTCGTGTATAATTATTATGTTACGTCAAAATATTGTAGTATTTTTTTTAAAAATATGCATATTTTTTTAAAAATATGCAAATTTTATAATAATATTGGCATTCCACGCTCCTCCTCTATATCAACTATAACTAGGTGAAATTTCATACTTTTACACCTACGCGTCTTTCGTAAAAAGGGGTACAAAGTTTTCCGCTCGCGTATTATATATAGATTATATAGCATCCATTGACACACAAAATTTCTATGAATTTCGGTGCCATCTCACATTTTCTGATGAAATACTCCACGACCTCCAAGGTGGCCTTAACAGTGACAATGAACGGTGGGGGCGCTTGCTGACGTCACCAGTAGTGTCACTACACTTTTTATGTTTCTAGAAAATTAGGAAATTATTTTAAACACTTGTAACATCCTTACACATTCACAGTACGAGAAAAAAATTTCTTTACCTTTACGTAGCGTAAGGTTTATAGTAATAAGTTTCTACTCTTATTTTTGTTTAACTAAAATAGTTTAAAACGTCAACGTACAGTTTGCAGTTTCACAACTTAACCCTCAAGGTGATTGGCAAAAAATGTTTTAATCCACGTTCTGGGAAAACAGGAAATATTTGTGTCCTTTACGAGGGTCAAAGCGTGGTCACCGAGTGCAAAAACTCTTTAGCACACTCAATTTTAGCCGGAATAATTACTTGTCACTAAAATTCGGCCCCAAAACTCTATTAGATATTTGTGTACTAACTATAATAAAAATAATTATAATTATAAATGTAATAAATTAATTTTAAACAAAAAATAAAAATCGACTTTTGAAAATCTAAAAAGTAATAAATAATTTTGTTCTTTGTCAGTGCCTTATAGGGATTGGCCTCCACAAGCCGTAATCGGTCTTTATAACTTTGAAGTCGGTACCAGCTTTTACAATTTCTAAGATTCTTAACATTAAACTTACGCTTAAGGTAGCTGGTACCGGTCGGTTCAACCGAAAAGGTGAGAAAAAAGCTCGAAGAGGCGACTGACAGACAGACACATCTTTCGTATTTATAACTAGCTTTTACCTCGTGAATTGTAAGAACGCGAGAGGCTCAGGGATTAATTAACGAGTCCTTCGGTGATCATCATACAGACCAAGTCCCGAAAGCTAGCAATCCATGACAGTGTGCCTCATGCAGTCGTAGCCATACCTAGGCATACTAATACCTGTGTCTGTTACACTGATACTGATGGTGACGCTGTAGCCAGTTTTATCAAAATGTCCTTAGAGGCGTCAACCGATCATATAAAAGAACGGAACACTAAAATGGCTATCAAAGACAGAAACCTTCAAGTCATAGGTAAAATAGCGAGTTCGTAGTCTCCGAAGGTATTGTCTGCAAGAAATTATAAAAAAATAAAAAAAAAACAATATATACTCGTATATATACAATAACATAGAATATTATATTTAAAAATAATAATCATATTTATGTATGTAGTTGGTATAATAATTTACACATAATATATTATATATACTTATAAATTATTATATACATAAAAGTCCGAAAGCGTGATGGACTGATGTTAACAATAATGTTATATAAGTTGAATAAGAAGTAAGGGCGAAAAGCCTATAGATGACCCTATTTTTATTTAAAAAAAACTAGCTTTTACCTGGGACTTTACCGGCGTGCAATTAGAATTTCAATGTCATCAACATTATAGCATTGGATAATTTCATTGACATATTAAAAGTATTTCATATTCTAAGTCAGCTAATATTCCATCAAAATTCGTTAACTAATTAAAGCGTAATTGAGAGACAAACTTAATGTTACATGATATAGCCTTTACTACATGTTAGTCCATATAAATATATATTAATAATTAAATATATGTATCATATAATAAAAATCTTAAATATGTGTATAGTATAAAAGTATTCCATATATTTCCGTTGTCTAGTACCTGTAACACAAGTCCCTCGGGTACTTAGCCAGGGCCAGACTGACGTGGTGTGAAGCGTCCATAGATATTATTATTATTATATTATATTAATAGTATTTATTTATTTTAGTTGCCTTATTATACTTTATATATTGTATGTTAATAATATTTAGCCTTATTGTACTATTTATTCTAACGAATGTATTAAAAATCTATAAGTTACTTTCATATTTATTGTGCGCGTACTATCTTATATCCTTA
>JAOTAV010001044.1:0-10051 GCA_026546445.1 Cyclargus thomasi | reverse complement strand
ATGATACATATATTTAATACACATCCAAGACCCAGGAACATTGAAAAACTTTTTGCTCCGTCGGCGGGATTCGAACCGGCGACCCCCGGCGTAAGCTACCCACGCGCTTACCAACTGAGCCACTGAGGTCGTCAAAAAAAATACATAATACGTTTGCAAAAGAAATACATTATACTATTTTCTAATATTATATATGTACCTTCAGGTCTTCAAAAGTTAAAGTAATAGATTCAGTTTCATTAATGTTGGAGAATGATACACTCTGTCCGCATCTGTAGGAGAAGCCCAGGTAGGCATATACTTCTGATTTGGGCAGCAGCTCATGGGTGAATTGACGAGGAGCCGTTTGTGTAATGGTTACAGTGTCTGAAATTACAATTTGAATAATATTTATACAGAACATAGTTACAAATACACATAATCTGCAACCTAAAATAATTAGTGCTAATTAGAGTTATTTGATGTTGTAGTTTTGCTTTACTGAATAAGGTTTAGCTAAATTAGAATCATATGCATTTCAGCATCATCCAATGCGTATATTGGTTGTGTCTAAAGTAACATGCAAGACAAACAAATTACAAAAAAATATTAATAAACACAAGCTTCATAATAAAAGTAGTAATTTTGTTAAATTTGCAAAGCAATCAACTTTTGCTTCTTACCAAAATACCAGTAGCCCATCTTCTGTGTGAAGTTTAAAGTCAAAACATTGTTATCAAAATTCATCTCAGTAGCCATCGATGTTTCACCAAAGGTGGTTTTGCTGGTGGTGAAACCCGTGAGTGCGTTTTTTTCACTTCCATCGCCCACTCGGATGCTCTTGGCGTACAGCCTCAGTCCGTTCATCATGAAGTCGGTGGTGTTCTCGTTTTGCCTCATCTCGGCCTGACGGCGGACGCGGGAATGAGCCTCGGGGATCACCCAGGATGGGTATTCAGCGGTGTAGATGGCCAATACCTTGGAGTAACGCTCCTGCAGTTCCCCGACCATCTTTTCCATGAAATCGTCATGGCGCTTGAGTAGCTCTACTCTGGACTCACCCTCACGAGCGTCTTTGAGCACGATAAACAGGAATTTGCCGCTGTCGGGTTCGATTTCGGCGGACAGGCCGTTTTCGGTCAACTTGACATGGTCGACCTTCTCGGGATCGGCCAGACCGTTCAGGACGGTCAGCGAGTTGTCCACTGAGGGTAAATATAGCGCTTTGCCGATGTTAGCTTGCAAGTATGGGAAGGAATTGTCGCCGTCGGGTCTCCTCGAGAAATCCTCTACGGATAACGTTTCGTCGATAAAGATTACCGTGAACGCATCATCGACAAGCTCTCGCTTCAAAACTTCTTTGAATTCTGCCTCCGATAGTGTTGATAGGGGATTCGATTTTGTTGATGATCCGTCTACATCACCCCAAATGTATACTGGTACCTGGGCAAAAGTACTGCCCAAAACACTTAACACTACTAACGGGAACACTAAACGGCAAAACGCCATTTTACACTAAATCTAGTGGACGTTAAAGGACTAAAAATGTTTAGCCCAATTTTATAAAAAGATAGAAAATGGGCGATGACGACTGACCATAGGTCATGTGAAAAATGATCATATGATTACTTTGACGGTTGTCTGTGGTTGATTTTAACACTGTTGCCACTTTAAAAATTTTTTTTTTTAAATAAAAGTAAACACCAAACCAAACAATAAAGATGTGGAAAACCTTAATACTTCTACTAAAAAAGCAGCGAAATTTTCCTAAATTAATAAAGTCCTCGTTCAAGAACCTCGTTAGTCAATACTCACAATGTAACATAATAATATTATGTAACAGCTTAGGTGATGTCTTAAACGAAAATTTCGGCTACTTCAAAATACCTACTTTATGTCATTTTGCCTCTTTGAAACGTGAGCACTAGGCGCGTTCAGATGCCAATCAGGAGCGATAGTCTATCAAAGCCAAAACATTATGACGATTATGAAATATAGTTTACTCGGGTATATAACGATAGCTTTATGCGGATATTTCGTAAGTGCTGGACACCAGGGAGTACCCGTGTTTTTGTCTGATCAAAGAAAAGCGTTGTCTCTAAATATCGATGGTAACCCCTTCAACAAAATGTTACCAACAGATTTCACTACATTATTGGCCGATATTAAAGAGAAGGGAAATGTTGTATTAATCTTTGTTGAACCAACATTATGCATGGAGGATGTTAGCCTGAAAGATGAAAGCGGAACTCCATATTTCTATTTAAGTCAAGGATTAAAGGATGGGAATGTAAAGTTTTTACCTTCCGCGATGTCACCATATGAGACACTAACGGGAATATTTTCATCGAATACTGATAATACTTTTTACCTGAGTGGCGCGAGTTTCAGTAATAGCATGAAACAAAAAATTTTCTATAGCAAACTGCAACATTTTTATATCAGATTTCTCGATGTGAAGGAAAATCGAATAAATACGCTTAGAAATCATGATCGCATAATGCAAGAAATTTATTTGACCGTCGGCAATATTAATCCAGGACACATAATAGCGGTCTACACAGGGAAAGCAAATCCGATTAATTTGCACTCGTTAAATGTTCCTAAAATTCGCCATGACCAAGAACTCGTGTTGCAAAGTTATCGCGCCATATTTCGTTTAGCTGGTAAGCTGATACAAGCTGATGCATCCATAAAAATATTTAAGCAGCGTAAATATTAACCCCCTTATTCATAAAAAAATTGTACATTCTTTAACTAACTAATCGACACAAATGTCACAAACGACGTTACACGACAGAAATGTCGTGTAACGTTCTCAATATTCTAGAAAAGGGCAGCGAATCTTAATGATTCGTAAAACACTGTTTAAATAATTTCATGAATTATTATAAGGGGGTTAATGTTTTCGGTCGTGTGACGTTAAGATAAATATTCCAGACGAAGATATATATAGACTCGTGCTATGGCCATTCTCTGCGTTATTATTGTAGTCAGTTGAGCTATAAGCACGGGATACACCGCGAGGCTTGTTGTTCAAGCTAGTATACCAAGCTAGTGTCAGTAAGCTAGCCAGGTAGAACTTTTGGCTTCTTGTAGACAAAACAAGCTAGAATGCTTAGCTAGTGAACTGAAGAATCCAGTGTCCTGTCCTAAACAAGTGAACGGTAGAAGAATGTCTATACGAATCCAGAAGCTCGCTCGCTTATTGACTCTAGCTTCTTTCTAAAAAACTATCCTCGTGTATACCCGGCATAAGCGTTACGTATAATTACTATATTGCATTTTAAAACTTAAATCTCATTCCGCTTGTCTTTAAGGCCTGTAATTATATTCAGCGCTTAATACTGACTCAGTAATAACCGCTGACTATTAATACGGCCCTAAAACATTCCAACACCTTAAAAGTAGGTTCATCTTCGTTCTTTTTCTGGGTCCATCGATAGATCGTTTAAAGACTAAAATATATAGTTATTGTTAAAGGGTTGTACACTCCACAAGCGGAACAACGAAAGTTCTTGTACGGTCAAGTGCCGCAGATAGTTGACGAAATAGACGGCCGAAACCGTCTGTCCATACGCGTCGGTTACCTCGACTACGCGATTGAGTTTAACTTTTATTTGGGAGAAGATCACTGGATTTTTGGTAAGATTTTTATAAAATAAAAATGCACTTTCAGCTTTTTATAATCATAAGATTATTTTTTATTTTATTTATTTAGTGTTAACACCAATACTTTTTTCTACCCCTTCCATCAAATCCTCCAATGAATCGGACAAGCACAAGATGACATGAGTATTGTTTAGTGGATATGATGTGGCTTGGGTGTAAATATTATGGACAAGATAGCATTAACTTTTTAATCGCAGATAACGTTACGCTACATGACCTCGATAATGAAGTCGGTTGGAAGAAAGTGGGTGCAGCAGTGCCATGGAACTCGTCGTATGCGTGCGCGCAGCCACTGGAGGTCGTCGACGTTGAAAATGGAACCGTCGTAGTTATATCTCGGATTAAGGTAGATGTTTTCTATTATTTTCATTGTTTTATAGCGCAAGCTAAAACTTTTTCAAAAGAAAACCGACGTACAATTAGGGCAGCTGAAACATAGCCAGCTTGCGGATCTATGTATTTGTTCGCGTTATGTCAAACCCAGCCGACAGATCACGATTTACATGGATTTGACAAATTCTGACCCAATGACGTAGATCTGTCAACCGGCTCTCTTCCAATTTCCCCTATAGTACATTACAAAAATGTGGGTAGATTATTAATGAAATGGTATTGTTCTTACAAGTGTTGCTAGCTTCAAAAATGTTTACCACTGCAGGTTCAACCCTTCAAAAGCCAACCAGAGAATGAGAAGAGGCGCAGTGCGACAGAAAACAAGAAATTTGGCCCTACTGTGAGTTGCTGCCCGTACTTTTCTGCTCCAATATTGGCGGGCTTGCTAACGACATTCCTTTGTTGTACCTTTTTGATGTACGCCATAATGTTTTTGTACAACTGTCACACAAATGACAGATACGATGATCCTAACGGCAAACTTTTGCTTATAGAAAAGATAAATTGATTTTAATGTTATTTAAGTTCATGTTACATGCTGACGCTCTTTTTTAGTATAGCAACACCATAAAAGACTTAGATGTAATTGGTTCTAGAGATTTTTTTTGTTAAATATACTAGGCATAGGCCGCGTAAAAGTAACGACCACTCTGCAAAACTGGAATCGAGCAATAAAGTTCATGTACAATACATGTTTCAGCTTTAATTTCTGCGCAGCGATCTTTAAGTTTTACGTGGCCTTTTTATTGTGTTGTTTAAAGTAAAAATAAAATTGTTTTTTAAACATATTTATTTAACTAATCTATTTCACATTCAATTTTACAATTCGCAACCAAACCTAAAATATATATTAATGTATAGTGCATACATTTTACAGCTAAAATATATTCACTATATTATTAATACCAACAAATATTTGTTGGCAAACTTTCATCCGTGTCCCTGGCACTTTTGCTATTTCCTTAATAGATGCACACAGTTTGTATATTATTGTGTAAATTATATTAATTATTTAACAAGTAAAATTTTATTTAATAGTAACTGGCTTAGGACCTCTTTATTTGAAGGTATTTGAATTTTTCAACTAAATAACATAATATTAAAATATAAATGAAAAAATGTACACAACTGTGCTGTTTCTATTACAATAAAAAAAACATAAATGCATTCAGCCACCCACCTTTACTACAATAGTAAAAGTGTCCGGGACGTACCATACACATACAGTAAAAATATATTACAACATAAGTTTAAAACAACTTAGCTAAGGATATACCAGTCCTTTATACTAAATAACAATTATTCTATGATAACATTGAATATAAATATATAGAATGCCTATTTTTATAGCTGTGTGCAGTAAAAAAAAAAAATTTTGTTAATGTAACATAATTCGTTAGTTGATTAGCAAAATAAATATTTATGTTGTGTTTAAAGTACAATATATTTCTATTCAATGTTATTAAATATTTAATTTTGGTTTGTGAAAAAATCGTATTCTAACAGCTACATCTTCACAGCTTATCGTGTTGAGATTAAAATCAAAATGGAAATACGCCGTGTAGAAACTGGTAATACTTAAGTGATAATTCATTTATACGACATAGGCAATAGGCGTTAGACAAGTTTCCACACGGTTTTAATGTAGAGTCGCTAAAAGACAAAATGTCTATATTACCATACAGTAATATTAAAACTATAGGTATTCGGAATAAAAATGAATACAGGGTATGTTTAGTTCAAGTTAACTCTTATCAGCGAGTAATTAATCCAACTGGCACTATAAAATGGCATATTTCACCATAATAATGTATATGTTGTACTTGTATTAGTATTAACTTCAATTAACTGAATTTACCCTGTATTCGAGTTTACCCTGATTATCTCAATAGCTTATAAACGTAGGTTTATATACTTAGGGAAAGTACATTTCAGCTGTATATAGTCACTTAGCAAGACCACATTACACGGAGCATATTTACAAGTAGACGGACAAAATAATGTGTGCATTAGCTTAGTTCTTCTTCTCTTCTTTCTTGTCTTCTCCTTCTCCCTGGGTTTGCGTCTGCTGCGATTGGCCGTCACGTTCTGCTGCCATCTACGAAGAGAAATACCATTAGTATTAATATATATTATAATACGTGCGTGTGTGTACCTGTCACTGTACTGTACTTCTCCCAAATGACTGGACCGATTATGATGAAATTTTTCGTGTATGTCAAAGGGCACTTGAGTATGGTTGAGATTCACAAATTAGCCCGGCAGAACAACGTCTGTCGGGTCCGCTAGAAATGTTATGTAATCCTTGGACACCCATGAGAAACATGATTTGTTTTAATAACTGGATTTTTTGTATCGAACATTTGTTGTAACGCGTTGGCGTTTTAAAGCACAATATGAACTCTTTAGCTATAAATATCAAAAAGTTTTTTAATGATATGCATTGTACAATTCAATACAGGCATACAGCTATATGCTGCAAGCACAATATATTGAATTGTATGATATAGCACAAGTGCTTGACCACGTAAGCTACGAGAGAATAAGTGGCTCAAATATGTGCATTCTACCACAGCTATTACTAATTAATACAAATTTATGTTATTAACATAAATTACTAAGTTTGTATTAATTAGTATAAAAACGCACAATTTGAATTAAGTGCCTTGTTTCACCATTTGATTGTAATCGCTCATCAACAACCACATTTCATCATACAACAACCAAGACACAAACTTCTTTACAGAAAACCGGCGTAAAACAGCGTTGCATTTCGTCGAGTGAGTAATTTTACCCGAGGACCTATCCCTATTCCAGTAGCCTATTCATTTCGAATTTTCTGACGCTGCAAGTATTCAGGGCGACGCAGTTGTTTTCTACATAGTTTACTCACTTGTCCCTTAGTTTCGTAGAAAAATAATACATTCCCTAATGCCACAACTTCATAGAAAAGCAGAGTGTAACACCGCTTTGCTTTGCACATTTCTCTCGGTAGGACTGCTGGAACAAATCTCTGTTAGAGATAAGCAGTACCTGTTGTGTTGTCTTTCCTTTATGTATATTTTCTTGTTACTTATTTGTATGTGCAACAAATAGTAAATGAAACTAAATAAAATAAATTGATACTGATCTGTCCATTGTTGCTAATGTCATAAAAAAACTTTGACACTTGTTTTTTTTTTTTTTACAGTTCGTACCTTCTTGTAGGCCTGCTCGAACAGCTTGAGGCTGGCCTGCTGCAGCGTGCCAGTGGCGGTGCGTATCGCCTCGGGCTCGGCGGTGTCCTTCTGTGCGAGCAACTCGCGCAGCTTGTTGCATTCCTCGCGGAGTTTGTCACACTGAAACAAGTTTACCCAGCGAGTTGAAACTAGGCGACCATACAGCCCAATTTCGGCGGCCATGTTTTGTATAGCAACATAATATGAAGTCCGGCCCCGTAATTTGGGCTCTTATCGTATGTCATATCAGACCAATGTATGTTTATACACACTATTATATGTGCTCTGCTCATGATTAACCGCATACAGCTATTCTCCTACTAAAGTGATTACTAATCACTTTAGTAGGAGCATAGACTAGATACCGAGTCCAAACATACTAATCACTTAATACATAACACTTGCACTTGACGGGCCCTATCTAATGGCATATTAAATAGTAAGTGTAGGCGATAGTAAATCGTCCCTCCAACTACGTAATAGTATAAGGGGTGATAACGCGACGCCGTCACTCTCGCATCCAGTTTTACTGACGTGATAACGTTTGCTAGCATGCCAGTTTAGATGGGATGCATATATAATAAAGTATACTATTGTCAAGATTTAAGCTTAAATTAAAAAATATAGTAGATTTCATGGCACCCATGACAGCACAGTAATCTTTCAGGGACTCTGAAGTGTCTCCATACCAAATTTCTGCTAAATCGGTTTAACGGCTTGGACGTAAAGAGTTAACAGACACATTTAGAGTTGGAAAATTGGAGTTTCTGTTTGTAATACATTTAAAAAATTGTGTGTCCCTCTGTTTGTTCCGGCTTATCTCCAAAATAGCTGGGTTGATTTTTATGGAACTTCCTGATAGGTTACTGGTGTAATAAAAAGTATCTTAAGCTACTTTTTAATCAACTTAAAAAGATGGAATGGGAAATTATTATTAAATGGGATATAGATCTGTTACTATGTAATGACTACCAAGTCGCAGGCAACAGCTAGTCAAACATTATAGTATATAATAACAAAAATACTAATATAATAGTTGTGAAAGTGTGTCTGTTCGTGCACAAACCACTGAACGAATTTTGTTGAAATTTTGTATGGAGTTCCGGAGAAGGATAGGATCCCGCGCGATAAACTAATTTTATTTAAATCAAATGTCATCTATTAGTAATACTGGTTTACTGTGTCTTACCTCGTCCTGCGGCAGATGCTGCTTGTACTCGTCCATCTTGGTCTCCGTGTCGTGGAGCACACCCTCGGCCTGGTTGGCAGCCTCCACTCGCTCGCGCCGCCCCTTGTCCGCCGCCGCGAACTGCTCCGCCGCCTTCACCATGTTCTCGATCTCGTCCTTCGATAGACCACCCGATGACTGGATCACGACTGCAAGAAGTAAGGGTTAGGTTAAAAAGAAGTTTAAGTTTTTTTATTTTCAAATGATCAGATGATGGGTATAAATTCTATTAGTATGTAAACGCCTTTTCGCTTTTCGCCGTTCCGAAATTCGAATAACTTTACTTAACAATATTTTTTGATCACGATAGTTTTGCAAGCTTACAAGAAAGTCATGATTAACAACACAGCCTATACAAGACGACTAGTGCGTATTCCAGCACATTGAGCCCATAATTACAAAACTGTTAAAAAAAAGTATGTTCTCTACAAATGCAATAACAAAGGATTTCGAATGATGAGAAAAAAGGTGTAAAGAGTTTTATGTTGTAACAGTAAGTAACCAGTCATAGTTGGAATAACTACTTGAATTTTGGGGTAAATAAATGAGAAAAAAATGTATCATGGTATCTAGGAGGACCAGTGGTAGTGACCAAGGCCCGCTGGTGCCACGAGTTTCTCTGGCAGCGCTGCAAATGCGGACGCGTACGGACGCGCACGCAGATCGACGCTGCATATTCTTTAATATATTAAGTTCAATCGCAAGCTTTTTAAAGTGTCTAAAAAGTACACGAATAAGCGATAATGTACTATAGGAATTGACATATTCCGACCAAATGACGTAGGTCCGTCAACTGGCTCTCTTACAACTTCCCCCAAATTACGTCTAAAATCAATCAGAATGCATTGTCAATCAGACGTCATTTTGCATATATAGCAGTTATTAGCGGAGTTGATTTATAGCCAGATTGCGGATCTAAGTTAGTCACGTTACATACTGATATATTTCGACTAAATTACGTATGCCCGTTAACTGTCTGTTTTATCCATGGTACACAATCACATAAACTACTCACTCTGTTGCTCCTTGCCGGTGCCCTTGTCCCTTGCCGACACATGAACGATGCCGTTGGCGTCGATATCGAAGGTGACCTCGATTTGGGGTACTCCACGGGGCGCGGGCGGTATACCCACAAGCGAGAACTGTCCCAGCAGCTTGTTATCCGCAGCCATCTCACGCTCGCCCTGGTGTACTTTAATCTCCACTTGCGTTTGCCCGTCCGCAGCTTAAATTACAATATAAAGTTAAAAAATATATTTGTAGAATATTAAAATTAAAAGAGCGTTGGAATAGACTATAGATATATAATTAATTTTTATGAATATACATTTTATATGCCAACATACTTAGTCTATGCATAAGATGCATTTTCTATATTCATAAATTATGAATGCATTAGAATATGAATTGCTAATGAGATGCAGTTATGTGCCTAGAACCATGTTCTTTGGTATAAAGATTATGATAGGAAATGTTTGCCTTCCTTTTTTTTTTTTTAAACGGGCTTTGGCCCACCACACATTCCCACCACTGCATCTCCTGTGTCGCCAGGATCGACAGC
>JAOTAV010001043.1:0-10053 GCA_026546445.1 Cyclargus thomasi | reverse complement strand
TTTACCTAAAAGATGGAAAATAACAATAATATGTCTTAAAACTAATTTAATAAACAATAATTGTTTAAAATACATAAATAATAAAAGTATTTGTAAGTCAATGTAAATATTACAATAAACATCCAGTGTTCGTGTAATTTCAATTTTTAACCGACTTTCAAAAACGAGGAGGTTATATGTTCGGTTGGGGATTTTTTTTACTTATATTTATGAATTAAAAATTACTTACTAACCTTATTTTAAATCATATTAGTAATATATAATTTAAGATAAAATTGCAACTAATGTACTATTTATATGGGCTGTATTTGCTTAGCTAAAATAAATGATTATTATTATTATAAATCGGCAGTTATCTAATTGTTAATTACCCGGCTGTTCCACTCATTTTCATGTGTTAAAGTTTCCACAACAACACGTCAAAGACTTTTTCCACTGGACAATTCTGCGAAGTACTTCCCTCTTTGTTCTAATGAGATATTGAGTCATTTTACGTCACTGGGGCTTACCGTTCCACCAAAATAAAGCCCCGCCAAAAACCGGTCTAAAAACTTGATTTAATATTTTTTTCGTCTAACTTTTCCGTCTACTGTTTATGTTTATTGACCCACGATTTTTTAAATTGGGTTACTGGAATCTGTTTGTCATAGTGAGGTAATTATAGAGATTTTTCGTAGGTTATTTACTTGCTTTGGGAATTTTTATACTTAATTGTGACAATAATTTTACTAGCAACTGTACAGCGACTTGGAGGCGTAACATACAGACAGACCGAGTAACTGTCGTGTTTGTAATATTACTGTGGATATATATTTGTCATCATAAAACTTGCCTTACCTATGTCCTGAACATCTTGAAATAAATGTAACCCATGAGTTTCGAAATTTAAACCTGTATACAACTTGTGACGTCATGACTCATGTATACATGTCCATTTTATACAGGCCATACCCTGGTGACTATAGTGCTTTCACTCAATCATAGCGGTCATTAAAACTCTTTTATTTTAATAACATTTCTGTAGAAACTACGATTGACAAAAAAGTTTCGTGTTGTCGCTCTGTTGTTGTCAATCGTGGTTTGTATGGAAATTGCATTTTTCTGAAAGCACTGGAGTGACATCTCTACAAAATCATAAGCCCGTCAATGTGCTGAGCACAGCCAGCAGCCAATTTCAGACGTCAAAAGTCAGGCCACTACACTGGTTTCAATTTCGGAACCCACCCGTCACCTGTACTAGCGATATGATTTTTTCGATCTAATTTTCTGATTCGACCTCATTATCGATGGTGACGAGGCCGATCCACTGCTGAGCACAAGGGCGACCAGTTTCTGTGATTTTTGTTGTTAATTTAACCTGGCGTTTTCCTAATGTGCCCGAGTAAACCCGTTTTGATTATGTATGTCGTTTTAAAAATACCCAAATATTCATTGAATAATCAATTCAAAACCCCGACGTACCAAAAAGACCCACTTTACAACCTATGTTGTTTTAAAGTGGGTGTTTTTGGTACGTCGGGGTTTAGAATTGATTATTCAATGAATATTTGAAAAAAGACTTACTTTAAAACCACATAGGTTTTAAAGTGGGTCTCTTTAGTACGTCGGGGTTTTGAATAATCAATGAATATTTGGATCCAAGGTTGGCTGTGATAGACAACCATAATTGCCAAGCATGGTTGCCCCTCTTCATGTTTGTCATTGCTTGTAGGTCTAACACGGGCCAACAGAGAAATGTTTAAATTTTGATTAATTGATTGAATTTAATTAATTACTAGTTGGTGCCCGCAACTTCTTTGCGCAAAAATTTGTACATCGAGCGTTCCCGCTTACATTTTCCCGCGATAAAAAGTATCCTATATGTTGCCCAAACCCAATAGCTATTAAACAAAAAGAGATTTATTAAAATCCGTTCAGTAGCTCCTGAGATTAGCGCGTGCAAACAGACAACTTTTTTGTCGACATGTGACCTATTACTGTTCCTTAGCACTCCCACATTGATAATTTTGTAAAAATATTTAATGTACAGACACTCCAATTTTACTGTTTTATTATATGTATAGAAGTCGTAAAACAATCCAGATACGTCATTAACTTTGGGTTTTAACAGATTTTAACGTTTCAAACGGAAACGTTAAAAGCGTTAAAAAATAATATAATATGTAGGTAGTTGGAAAACACAATATTATTCATATTCATTATTTGCTTCAAAAGTTGCGAGTTACATATCAGTTAATTATTATTAGTGGTATTTTTATATCGTTCGGATAAGTGACGTATTCGATGCGAATTACGTAGTCATTAGAAATACGTAGTCCATAGTAAGTTTTGGATAGACGTAATGGGTTTAACAGCTGGGTGTTTTATGGGTGCGCACAGCGCGCTCAGTGCCAAAAAGGAACACTTGGCGGCCGGTTGTTTAAAAAAAACAGGCAGTCATTTGACATCTCAAATAGTACCGAAAATGCTGTATACAAGTCATCTACTATAGATGCCAAGGCCCAGGAGAGAGTCAGTAAAAGTCAATTGTGCAAAAATAGAAAACCCGACTGCAGGAACCATTGCAATTTTAACATCAAGTTATGTATATTTCTAGAATAGCTCTAGCTCGACTTGAATGGGTGGAAAAAAAATTTCGAGACCTCTTTTTTTTAATTTCGACTGCAAAAATTTTTTTAATGTGCCCTGTGTCACTTACGCTACCAATACGAATCTAACCATACCTCATACGTTAAAAACCATCAAGCCGTTTAGGTTACAGAGCGTGCCAAACAATTATGCATACATATAACTCTCGAAAAACATAATCCTCCTTCTGGCGCTTTCCGGTAAAAAGGTGTTAGCTTCGGAAAGAACCGTCTTGTTTCTAATTTCTATGATTCATGTTTCATAGTAAATGCGTTGACTGCGTACTAGGGGACATACTCATAAATGCGGTACTTCCTCATTCGAGTTACTCAATAGCACGGGAAATATTCTCAAAAGCGGTTTTACAAACAAACAAATCATTATCATTTGGGATTTTACGCGCGACTGTAAATTCTGATTTTAGTTTCTCGATTGTTTGCTCGCTGACCGACATTTATAAAAGTTGCATTTCCCCCCTCACAAATTTTCCGATCGGCCAAATTTTATTCAATACAAGCTGTTGCCAGCGACTCCGTATGCATGGTAACTTTTACCTTGAAAATTTTCCAGATTTTTTTCGCTACAGACCGCACGGAGCCCGAGACCTTTCCAACGAATGCAAACCCATTGAAATTGGTTTATGCGTTGTGTAATTACAACGTCACGATGGAAAACCCGACTTATTTTTATGTATTAGATAATGCTAAGAACGCACTTCCGCAGGGCTAGCATAACGTCAGTAGACATACGAAAGTATAGACAAACTGACAGATTTCATTTGTGCATTTGTCATTTTGTTTATTTTGATGTAGAAAGAAACACTTTCTCGGTCGCTATGATAAGGCCGCTGGTTTTCCGGAAGAAATCGCTTTTAGCCGTGACACCCCAAATTTGTACAGTTCCTTTATTATGTTTAAAATTATTTATTAAGTTGCGTACAAATAAAGAAATTTCTATCTATCTAATAAAAACACAATCAAATAAGTCACATTTAATTATAAGAAACACCTACCCCATTACTAATAAAAATATTTAAGCAGTGTTTAACTAATCAAGGTTGGCTGTTCCTTTCTGGAATATTGAAAACGTCACACGACAGAAAGGTTAAACACTGTTTAAATATTTTCATGCATAAGGGGGTACATTGATACCCCTGGGGGTACATAATTTCTTTATTCGTTCCTGATTCTAAATTATATGACCCCACTGACACACCCAAGTTATGGACCTGTTTCGCCGCTGACTTTTAAAGTTACAGTCAGGCTATCCACAACTTTTTTGACAGTTTCTCCATACGAAATCTGTCAAATAAATAGACTACCTGTAAGCGGTGTAACAGGTAACCCTAAACCATTTAGCTGTGGCTTATAAATTAAATATTAAAATAAAAAAAAAATGAAATGGCCCTCTACTGTGTAGAATAGAATAGAGTAGAATGATTTTATTTATTTTCATTTTGTATACCATCGAAGTCTTATAGACGATGGTATGGCTCTATTCATAATCAGTGTTTGCAGACGATGACACGCAGGCACGATCATGTTTTTTTTATTATAATTTAGGGGGCAGACGGGTTACCTGATGAAAAGAAATTTGCGACATCCGAAGAGTGTGTTGCCGGCCTTCATGAGGGAATAGTGAATGGGAATAAGGGATTAAGGGTTGGGTAAAGTTGGGCCCCCGGTAAACTCACTCACTAAACGAAATAGCACAACGTCGTTTCACAACAGTTTTCTGTGAGGCCGTGGTATCACTCCGGTCGAGAAGGTCCGTTCGCACCGAAGCATGGCTGTCCCACGGCAATGAGCATCCGTATTATGTACTTAAGATCGGAAAATGTCTCATTTGTTTTTGAGTCGAGCCCAGGTTCGAACCTGCACACTCGAGTTCGAACCAAAAATCTTACCCACTAGGCCACGGACGCTCTACGTGTAGATGACATACTCGCATTTGCTCGATGATCACCGTCTGTGATCGCTTCTGATCAACAGACAAAATATCAACAAGGATTTGTTACAAGATAGTGGTGACCAACGATGAACGATCATAACCCAATATGTAGACTAAGGACATAAATGAGTTAAATAGATGAGTGAATTTTGATCGTCTATTATATAACGACTCTCATTAACAAAACTGTATTCAATGTTAAGGAATTTTCTGCTAAAATTTAAAACATAAAACCCGTTTCTGATAAGAATTGAGTTAATTGACTGTTGAAGGATTATAGAGATCTATATATAACGGGGAGATTTATTTAATATTTATTAAGTTTATTGTAATAAATATCCCTTTGTACTATTATAAATTAAAAAGTATTATAATAAATTTAAGAAAATTGAAATGTAATTGTTTAATAGGCAGATGCAAAACCTTTTTTATTAATTATAATGATAAAAAAATCAATGAATTCTGTTAAAAAATGAGGAAGAAATGAGCGATTTAAGTTTTCTACTCTTTACTCACCTCTTTCTATCAAAACGTAATTTAGTATGCAGCTTATAGACTTTGACGTCAGAATCAATGTCGGATCTCTCTTTCTAACTGACTACTTTAAAAGCTTGTAACTTCTTTGTTTTCAATTAAAAAAAAAACTGATTGGAGTACAGAATTTGTCAAGAACGATAGATTTATTTAATGATTTAATGAAATAAAAAAAAACACGCATATTCTCTATTGTGTGCCGCCGACCAGAGCTCCCATTTTTAGCCACTGTGCGAACTGTGGGCACCTAGTTTTTATCCATGATACAAGACCACGCTTAAGGCTACGTCAGTAGGCTGCAGGGGTAAACGAAAAGGGGGGTTATAGCGGCAACAGAAATACATATTACGTAAAAAATTCAATTCTCTAGCTATTACCGTTGAGATACAGACTGAAGACACACAAACGAACAGACAGACTGACAGACGGACAGACATCAAAGTCTTAGTTATAAGGTCCCGTTTTTTCGCTTTGGATACAGAACCCTAAAAATTTTCATCCTTTTAAAGCGGTAAAATTATAAATAAATCCTACAATATATGCTTTAAAACATTGTCTCACCCTTAAACTCGTTATGGTAAATTACTACAACTTTATCAAACCACAATATCCTCTCCTTTGAAGGACTTTATAAAATATAATAAGTTTAGTCGATGTAGTTAACGTATGTTACATAGTTAGAACCAGGCAAAGGCGAAGGTGATGCTAAACTTGATTGACTGACAAAGGCTTCCTCAGGGTCCTTTATGGTGCTTTGAAGCATATTCTAGCTTTTATACATCCATAAAATTCCACACTAATATTATGAATGCGAAAGTTTGTCTGTCTGTCTGTTACTTCTTTACGCCCAAAATCCGGAACCGATTTTGCTGAATCGTTATGGAGATATGCTTTGTGTCCCGGGACATTAATCAAGGACATATGATACTTTTTCTAAGCCAAGTTCAATACAAAACTTATTACTGGTTGAGGGCTTCTTACTTTACTTTTATATTGCTGAAATGTAAAAAAAAATTACATATATTTGGATAGTTTCTAATATCAGCTAGTACCGGTTTCGAGTTTCGATGCTTCAATAAAAAAAGTTTTTTTTGGAACGTCTGTTTTTTACCATTTTTCATTTTAGATTTTTCCTACTCTTACACACAATTACCGAGAAAGGTTCCGAATTCCATCTTTCTAGGTTATCTGGAAGATTAGGTTTCGGACTATAAGTCAGTGGGAATTTTACGAATTTTGGACCTTCATATCTTCGTAGCCGTTTGAGCTAGCTTCATGAAATTTGGGCTTTTAGTTGTTCTCATGGACATTATTAAAAATACATAGTTTTATGTATTTACGTAAGATCGGTTCTGAGTTATAAAATAAAATGTAAAAATAAATGTAGAAAGTGGCACCAAATGCTTCGTTTAATATTACCCTTGGCGCTGGCAGCCAGAACTTGACTTGACACGCTGCCGCGTGTTAAGCTCCTTATTATACAAATTTAAAGATTAATGACATAGTGATCTATAAACGCATAGAATAAGCCAATGAATGGATGGAGCTGAAATTTGGCATGCAGGTAGATGTTATGACGTAGGGATTAGCTATGACAGGATTTCGATAAATTCTACCCCCAAGGGATAAAATTGGGAATGAAAAGTTTGGGGGCAAAAGCTACTATAAAAAGTCTAAAAGTTTTGAACCAGATCTGTCTGTTACTTCTTTCCAGTTAGGCTTAAATGATCATCACGAAATGTACAGATATACGGCAAAGAATATATTCTAAATTAAAATATAAGTTTTATGATGGAAAATGTACGGTTTCTGCGTTACACTAACGACTATAAGGAAGAAGAAGAGGTACTGTAAGGAATTTTCTAACAACAAGGCAAATCTTAGGCAACATAACAAAGTACCTATAGTACCTAATGAAGTTTTGTAATTTCTTTGCCAACCGATTAGACGCTCGAAGTATTTCGTACAAAAAGAAAGTAATTAATATTTTCCAGCAACAATTTACAATAATCTTGCTGCTAGAGAAAAATAAAAAACTGAAAAGGAACCGTGGCCCGTGAATTTGTAGCAAATTACAAGGGTTTGTTTCTTTTAATTTAATCCCTTTGTTGGAACAGCTGTTTCTTATTAAGGTTTGTTTAGAAATGTGTAACAAATTGCAGCGAAAGTCCTCTTTTCGCTTATTTTTATCGTTCCGCTCTGAAATATTTCGTAAATAAAACGTGAACGTATGTTTTAGGATTATTTTTTAGCGTTCTATACCCTAAGTGCAAAAATGGGACCCTAACTTCGATGTCTGTCCGTCTACCTGTATGTATGTCTGCTCATCTCCATTCTCCAGGCTGTATCTCAAGAACGGTAATAGCTAGAGAGTTGAAATTTTCACAGAATATGTATTTCTGTTGCCCTTATGACAACAAATACTAAAAACGAAATAAATTAAATGTTAAAGGGGAATCTCATACAGAAAACACGTTTTTGCCAGTTTCTTCCTATTGATACTAGATGCCGCCGTATTACGGCTACATCGTGCTATTTCTTCTCTAAGTGACATCAGCTTAGAGCGGAAGCTAGTACGGAACCCTTCGTACGCGAGTCCAAGTCGCACTTGGCCCGTTTTTTACCATTACATTCCGTTTTACGGCACATTTAAGGAAAAGGTTGAGTATAGCTGCACGTGTGTAATAAACTTGGAGTAAGCGTAACATTTTTAACGTTTCTCTACTTAGATAATTGTTTTTGCCCTCAGTTGAAACAAAGATAAAAAACGGCCATGTGCGAGTTGGACTCGCCCATAAGGGTTCCGCAGCAGCAAATAGGAATAAAAGTTTGAAGAGACTGAATCATTGAAAGTTGATAAAATAAGTTAATAGATTGAGTTTGGTATTAGGTCAATTAGACATCCGTTTTATTTCGTGGCATAAATGATTTGTGAATATTTTCTTTCTACGGGGACATTAAAAAAATAACTCTTGTAAAATGTCGTCGTCGTTTTTCCTTGTCAACTGACCCAGATTAAAGATCGACTTCTGACTTTCCGTGCAATTTAAAAAAAACATCGTGGACCCCGACAAATGCAAATTCATTTTCGATGCATTCAGAAAACGTAAACAGCGCTCGAAACTCGATTGCGAATTAGCATCGAGTTCGAGTGTCATTTAGCTCGGAGTTCGGACCAATTACGAAAAAGTTAAATCTGTCTCTGGACTCCGACAAGGGTCAATCAAAACGGTTTACGAAACGGTGTACCGGAACTATTTTTAGGGTTCCGTGACTGAGGTATAAAACCCGGATCGCATTTCTCCACCTATCCGTCGGTCTATTATCAGGCTATTTCCGCTACAAAAATAATTACTAAAATTTGTAGGAAAAAAATAAACTTTTCATAAGCTCTCATAATATATTTTTTATATGCTTTCATAATTATAGTATTAAAGTACTTGTCAAGATAATTCAAATGAGCCGAAAGTCGATAGGGTCGCATCGTCCAATTAAAGAGTTGCCGGCTCCGGCTGAACCGGAGTGATACCACGGTCACACAGAAAACTGGCGTGAAACAACTGTGTGCTGTGTTTCGTTCAGTGAGTGAGTTTACCGGTGGCCCAATTTCCCTCATCCCACATCCCTATTCCCATTTCGTCTACCCTCATGAAGGTCGCCAAAGCACTTGCGACTCGAAGAGTGTCCATGGGCGACGGCAGCTGTCGCTCAGGTAACCTCGCTCGCTTGGCCCCTAAATATCATTAAAAAAACCCTAGGGATACCTGCCACCTCGATCATTAGATTAATTCTATATCATAATCATAATAATATCACACTTTCATCGGGATAATACATGCATGTAAAGTTTCAGCTGAATATGTAACCGGAGAATTGAACAAATTTACACGATTCCAAATAGACAACGCGATATTGAAGGCAAATAAAAGCCTCTAACTTTGATGAAAAATCTAACTTTGAACATCTTTTTGCTAGTATTTTTCAAAGCTCTATAGCGACTACGTAAATTTTTTCGTATGGAAATTTTAGTTCCTAGAATGACACACATGGAAGACGTTGCAAATTGTCATAAAAATTAACATAGTTGCTATCGAATATGTACAAACACCATTGCTTCATAGTCATGGTAAGGCCACTGTACGGAACATGCCGTGCACGAGCTCGACTCGCACTTGGGCGATTTTTAGTTGAGAGTCAACTTTAAATGAGTGCGCTTGCAAGTTTAATGGCATCACTATGAAGCGACCGGGATGGAATATTTGATGGCGTTTATTTACTGTTAGTGGTCGAGCGGACATTTTAAACTTTCACGTAGGAGAGTTGTTTGTAAAATATTACACTTTTACAACGACCTATCCCCTTTTTTTTTATAAAATTAAAAGGCCGGTAACACACCTGCTACTCTCCGATGTTGCGAGTGTTTATGGGCGACGTTAATTGCATTCCATCATCAGAGTCTAATAATAAAACAATAAGCAAGCAAACAACTTATTTATTTTATTATGGTTAGCACTTTTTGGGTTCCGTATCCGAAGGTTAAAAACGGGCCCTATTGCTAAACTATCAATTTCTATCGCTCTGACTGTCTTCAGCCCGACTAAGATACACCGACGTGATATCTCTCTCTCGAGTACAGTCATAATAGTCGATATCGACATATATCTCTACTCCCTAACATGCGTACGTCGAGAAATACATTTCTCTTCCGTAGACTAGCATAAAAAAACGTAACATTTTGCCATAATATCAAAATCTTGAGTAATCAATAAAAATGTGCTGTCGTTAAACGTTTCGTAAAGAAAAGTAGCACGGATTTTTTTATATATCTATGGACGCTTCACACCACGTCAGTCTGGCCCTGTGCTAAGTACCCGAGGGACTTGTGTTACAAGTACCAGACAACGGAAATATATTTAATACTTTTATACTATACACATATTT